>JAUZSU010079171.1:0-20358 GCA_034780255.1 Parotocinclus maculicauda | reverse complement strand
CCCCCCCCCCCCCCCCCCCCCCCCCCCCCCCCCCCCCCCCAAGCCAGCCCATCCAGACCCTCCTCGCTAAGCCTGACATGAACGTGTGATGTATTACAAATTGCCACCCCACCACAAAAGAACCCAAGCAACTTAAATACCACATACAGTATCTAGGCAAACCTACACTCACAAACACCTCTAGAGGAATCTGGATAGATACACAAACCCATATAGTTATTGAATGCTGCAAAAGTACATATAAATATATGAAACTATGCTAAAATATGTTATATTACAATAATATCATCTAGTAGATGCTCTATTGTCAAAGCAATGTACAACTGAACTGAGATGTTTAGGAGCTTAAGTGGCATTTTGGCAGGGCTGGAATTTAACATACAACATCACGATACAGAACATTAATATACCATGTCATTTGACCAGAAAAGCACAAACTTTTGATTAAGACTGCAAATACAGTAGTATTCAATGTTTAGGAAACTTTGTGTTTATGGAAAAGTTATGTATTTGATAGAAAATCCGTGTTGTTTATACTATGTAGGAAAGGGTATACTGTTTATTTTATGTTCCTAGAGCATTCAAGTACAGTACAAGAATGATTTACTCAACACCATCTCTGTCAATACTGCTCTACAGGTGCTTTTCTTGGGTCTGATAAACTGCAACATATTTATTTTGCATTCATCTGTCCAGAGATTTAAATCTTTAAATCTAAATTATTCTATAACTGTTTCAATCAAATGTCTTAGATAATTGTATATACATACATTATATATATACATACATTATATATATATATATATATATATAAATAATTCTCAGCACTTTGCAGCTCTGTGAGAACTAAAGCACGTCATGTTGACTAGGCAGTGAATATTGTAATTCAAAAGAAACAGCTCACTGCAACAAACAATTTGATGATCTTACAGACCTTGTATTGTGTGTCCTTCCAATTTGTCATGGGCATGTTTTGAGGATGCTACTTTCTTGTTAAAGTCAAGCTATTCAGATCCTCAAGTGGATGCTAAGCTCCCGCTGACAATAACCTTCCTTCATTCAGAGAGCCTCCATCTTGGACCAGATGGCTGCCTGCTTGTTGGCAACACAGCATTCGTTTGTGGTAGCACAAATGGAGATCTGATCAACTCAAGCTATATGACTTCCTGAATGCATCCCTGTGCCGGAACCCTTACCCAAAAGATGGATAGTGTGAAAATGCTGCCATGGGTGGGGACTTTTTTTTTTAGGAAAACCGATAAGAGGGTACATATATAGTGACATTACAAACTTAGATTTTCTTTAATACCAGGCAGTAAACAATTTAAGTCTTACCATCGCTTTAAAGAGATGCCAGTCCCCAAAGTTCATGTTCATCTCCTCCTTGAGTTCCTCCAGGTTACACTGGTTTAGAACACGCCCGTTCACGTTGGCCTGTGTTTAAATACATAGATATCTTGACCTTAATTAATCGTGCTATGAAAAATGTTATGCTATAGTTTATTACCCAGAAGCTTGTAACAGCACTTTTATTTATTTGAACTTGCAAGGGTACTACAATGCAGATCTTTCAGTATGAATGCAGCACAGCTGCATAAGTTCAATTATAAACGCCTGAAGGCTTTAGTCATGTCATTGCCTCCCCTTAATGGTGGTAAGTGGAAAACAAGAACTTAACAATAAACTCTGTGTACACCAGGTGCAGATGATGAAGCTGTTTTTACCAAGTGTACTAATGACGGAACATACGTGGGTGTAGATACCATGTTCTTTTCTAATAACGATTCTTTATAGATATATCAGAATTCAATTGCATCATAAAGCCTCTCATTAACACATGCCCAAAATAAGAAAATATCAATCTTTTAGGTCTCTCTCTGTGTGTGTGTCTGTCTGTCTGTCTGTGTGTGTGTGTGTGAGAGAGAGTGTTCATCTTGGCAGATCCAACATACAGTAATGTGCAGAATTCATAGGCATTATACATTTTTAGAGTCACTGCACTGCACAATTACTGATTGTAGTTCACCAATTCCCCTACATATTGTTAGTTACCTTTACTCTGATAAAGATGAAGGATTAGAGGATGACTAAAACATACTGTGCAATAACAGATGAGCTGCTGTCCCAGACTTCTACATGTTGGAGGAATATGGTGAATGTCTCTTATAAAGCGGACAGTGAGTTAACAGTGTTTTAAATCTCCAGCAGCACTGATCCACTTGTCTTAGTGCAACACACTGACACCATCGCCGCCACATGTTACTGCATTGCTGAGAATGATCAATGATCCAACTATACGGCTCACAACAATGAATTTTTGTGAGCAGTGTAAACTTGATATGTGGGTCCTGGCCATTAGAGAACAGAGTAAAGGGGACAAAGTATATAGAGAAAAAGATGGACAACAGCCTGTAATTGTAGAACTGCAAGTTCAACGACCACTAAATCTTAAAGTAATTGCAGAATATAAACTGAAAAATATAGATTATAGAAGACTGCACTCCATCTTACCATGATCTACATACAACTTATTCATTAACTCATGTTTGATCCTTAGTATAATTTGTCTATTTACTGTACTTGTGTTTTAAATATACTTAATATATTCACTTTTTTACCACTTTCATTTCTGTAAAAAACAGAAAGAGGTTAATCAACGCTTACTTTTTTGATAGTGGTGATGTATTGCTCCAGCATACTAGAGTCCAGGCCCTCGAGTTGTCTGAGTCTGTCACACACACCTTCAGAGCTAAGAGTGCCAAGTAGCCCAGGATGTAGTGCAGATCCAGAGCCCTAAACATAAACAGGCAGTTATTTACTTATCCGCAGAAACATTAATATTCACTCATGCAACCATGCATTACTATCACTAAAAAGTTTGGTAGCTGTATAAAGTAGTGAAGAACTGCTGAAGAATTCAGAGAAGCAGAAGCAAGAACAAGTCCTGCCACAGTGCAATTTCTGCTGATTCACCTAAAGCAGCAAGAGTAGTTAAATGTAAAAGGGTTCATAAATGAGGAAAACAAGTGAAGACTATTTTGTATAACTTTGCTATTTATAGCACACACATGCAACAGGCTACATTAAGAGCTCACTATTCACCTTATATATAAAATAGTTTTTTTTCCCAGAATCAGGTGAAAATGCAGACTCCCCACACTCGAAGCCCAAGGTCAAGATCAAACCATTATTTCAGAGCTGTGAGGCAGCAATGCTGACCACTGCACCACTGTGCTGCCTTGAGAACTGCACACCAGCCAATAATATCTACCAAGTGGTAGTAACATACATGCTACAATCAGTATACGTGTATAATGTATTGCTATACACTGATCAGGTTGTTGATTGTGGCCTGTGGAATGTTGATCCACTCCTCTTTAATGGCTGTGCTAAGTTGCTGGATATTGTCAGGAACCGGAACACACTGTCATATACGCGATCCAGAGCCTTAAAAAATGCTCAATGGGTGACATGTCCAGTGAGTATGTTGGCCATGCAAGAACTGGGATGTTTTCAGCTTCCAGGAATTGTGTACAGATTCTTGCAGCATGGGGCCGTGCATTATAATGCTGTAACATGAGGTGATGGTCATGGATGAATTGCACAACAATGGTCCTCAGGATCTCATCATGGTTACTCTGTGGCATCGATAAAATGCATATGTATTCGTTGTCCATAACATGCGTTTCTATGTATTGCAAAATTCTCTCTGCAAAAAACACCTTTTAGACTGCTTATGGTAAAGAAACATTCAGTTCAATTCAGGGTAACAGCTCTGGTGGACATTCCTGCAGTCAGCATACCAATTGCACACGCCGTCAAAATTTGTGACATCTATGGCATTGTGTTGTGTGACAAAACTGCACATTTTAGAGTGGCCTTTTATTGCGGCCAGCCTAAGGTACACCTGTGCAATAATCATGTTGTCTAATCAGCATCTTGATATCCCACACCTGTGAGGTGAATGGATTATCTCGGCAAAGGAGAAGTGCTCACTAACACAAATTTAGACAAATTTGTGTACAATAATTGAGAGCAAAAGGCCTGTTGCATACATAGACAAAGTCTTAGATTTTTTACTTTAGCTCATAAAAATAGGAGAAAAAACAAAACTGTTGCATTTATATTTGTGTTCAGTATCTTTTTACAAAAACAAATCAGAATCAAAGACTTTCATGGTACTGTGAAAAGAGATCATCTGGCTTAGATGCTGATTCATCAGAGCTAATATGCAGCAAACCTTTCAGGCTAATCTTCTAATGCCCAGGTTTTCCATTTGAATCAAAAGTGTCACCACCAATAAAATGTGGTTATGAATTCAGTATGGAACACTGATGCCAAGAAAGTGCTGGGCTGCAGATATGAAAATCTCCTGTAGCAATCCTGGATCCCTTATTTGAATAAGCAATGTAGGGATTATAGAAGACCACCATCAGGGGTGAGAAAAATGTTGCTTTAATAAATACCTACAAAGAAAAGTGTAAATATGTTAGCATTCAGTTATGTTTCAATCAGATATGTAAATGATTACAGCTGTGGTCTGATTAGACATTGGATCTTACCACAAAAGAGGCTCATAACAGTGCTTTCCTCGCACACCTATAATAAGTGTTGGTAATGTACCTCTTGGTGAAAGATTGTTATCTGTTAGACATGCCTTTATGATGCACTCAAAGTCATTTTTGAGAGTTGGTGCATCAGTGGACTGAGAAAAAAGGTTGGTCGGTCACCCCTAATAGTAATATGTGGGTCATAGCTCAGCGATATGTGCTGGACGTCACATGTATTGCCTCTCATGACAGGACTTCAAACTGGCATTTTTTGCAGGATAATGCTCACCCACACACAGCAAGGGTTTCCTAGGAATATGTGTGACAGTTCATTAGGTGGTCTGGTTGCCAAACTTATTGCCAATTGAGCTTTTATGAGACCAACTGAGATGCCAACATCAGCAACATATGAGTGTACAGAATCTACATTCCCAGATGCAACATCTGTGGCCAAGTGTGATACCTGTTTGTTTCCAGTGCCCAGCCATATCATATTGTTTCCAGACTACAGTTTTCACCAATAAACATATCCTTTTGCTCTAAAATCGAAATTTTATGCTCTACACATATACAAGTATACAATCATACAAGTTTTCCAACAACTCCTTCTTGGTGAATTTTTTTTCAATGAGAAAATATTTGCTTACAATATTCATAGACAATAATAAGATTTTTTTCATTGTAAGACCTTTAATATTCAGCTTTAACCTCAAATTTATTGCAATGCAAAGTGCCAGGGACTCGAGCACTCACCAATTCTCAGAGATGCCATGTTGCTGAAAATGTGACCTTGGTGTTCTTTCTGTGTGTGCACATTTGTGCATCATTCCATTTCAATTCAAAACAGCAGCCATTAGCCTGTGTGCTACTGTATATCTATAACCATGGAGACCAAAGAGTGAGCCAGGTCACAAAAGCCGTGCCTGTTTTACCTCAAACTGAAAAAAAAACATGGCCAAAAATCATCCTTGTTTGGCTTGCAGAGTTAATGCATGCACACTGCGCATGTGCCCAGTATAGATTAAGCCCAAAGCTGTCACAGCTAATTGAAAGTAATAGAGCCTGCAGTTATTGGATTAGCGTGTCAGACATTGATACTTTAAGGGGTGGAAACAGTTGGTCCAAAAATTGAATGATATTAGAATTGGCACTGCCTGTTTCCAAGACAGAACTGTGAAAAGGCTTGCGGACCAGTTGTTTGGTAGGTGTTACATTGTTTTTATTTAAAAGTATTAAATTACAGACCTAAACACTGGCCACAAGTTGAGATAGATTCAGATTCAGACAATGTAATTTCTGTTCCTATTCTGCGTCCTGCTCTTCCTTACTTACTTAAATAAACGCATGAGTACTTGCTGAAGTATAGTTATATAAAGCACACAAACACAAACATACATAAAATATTCCAACAATTAAAGCGAAATTAGGTTTTATGGTAGGATTTACTTATATCCCAATTAAACCACAATGATCTGGACATTAAATGTTAAATGTACATGTTAAAGTTAAGTTAAAGTTCAGGCTGACTTTGAGGACAGTTTTGCAAACTGCAGATATTTTACATTGTAATTAAGTAAAATAATATAATTATTATAGTTAACATCCATGCCGCCCATGGAGGATGTGTCCCTTTTCTGAGTCTTGGTCCTCTCAAGGTTTCTTCCTCCTAAATAAGGGGGTTTTTCCTTGCCACTGTCGCCATAGGCTTGCTCAAACTGGTATTGGCCTTTTTTGGATGGTATACTGTTGTAAAGCTGCTTTGAGACAATGCTCCATTGTAAAAAGCGCAGTATAAATAAATTTTGATTGATTGATTGATTGATATAAATTATTTCACTTAACTTCTAGTACATTAGTCTATTTAGTAATTTATTGTATTTTACACAAGAAACAATAAAACAATAATTTGCCACCCAGATATTTTCATTTCATTTTATTTGTGTTATTTACTGGAAGACTATTAAACTGTAGTATTTGGGCAGCTTTGCAAGGGAACAGCAGCAAGGTCATCAAGTATCCCAAAATGGATCACTTCTAGTACTTGGCACTTAGTTTAGTTAGTTTAAAGAGATAAATAGAGCAAAGGCCACCCTCTGCTAAGACAACATAACAGATGACAGAAACAAGGTTTGTGTTAGAAGGTAAAATGGGGTGCTATTAGATATTCTGCCCAAGTTGATGAAAATGCAACGTCCTTGGCCACAGGAATCTCCTTCTCTGCCATGGACAGATCTAATTAGGAGATAAAAGCGACAAAGATAACTTAGGATGCTTCAGAGAAATGTAAAACCATTAGTGGGTCATTGTCATAGCTATAATGTGTCCCTTTAAGCGGCTTAGTGAGCTGGTGGTGAAGTGCGATATAGGGATTAACCTATGAGGGAGTTTTGCTGAGCGGCATTGAGCTGGCACTGATGAAATTGCGACACAGCTCCAAAGGGCCTGAGAAAGCCTGGTGTGTGTTTGGGGGTTTAGCCTTGAAAATAGAGTAGGGACTATGCAAATAAGCACCGGATTTGTTAAAATGGATGCATTTAGTAGGCAAGAGTGACCCAAAGTGTGAGCAATGTCATCTTTGTAAAAAACGTACATTGTATGTGATTGTAGCCTTGCTTCACCCTTCATTCGTAATTCGGGTTAAAATCGAAGACTACATTACTAAAATGCAGACATTAGTTGCTAGTTTCAAACCACATATATTGAGTCTAAGACCAATATACCAGATCAAGAACAAGCCAAGTATTAAGCAAGTCAATTCAAATCTGATTAGGAGTAAGACCAAGTCAGGTTTGTAACTAAATCTGACCAAAACTTTAACTGGATTCTGTCAAATGCACATCACCTTGATCAGCTTGACTGACCAGTCTGTCAGATGCCTTGTAGAGGTAGTGGTGTTTGGGCCATTATTTAACATTATTTAACATAACTGGCTAGGCAGGCAGGCCAATAAACCCACACATCTATGCCAATTTAGAGTGACTGAACAACCTAACACACATGACTTTGGGAAGAAACCAAAGTACCTGGAGACACGGGGAGGACATGCAGATGCCACACAGAGAGAACCCAGACTGCTCTACCCTGGGATTGAACCCAAGACCTTCTTGCTGTTCTAGAATGAGATCTTTAGTTGAATTAGCTTTTTAACTAATACGTATCTTCTACTAGAAAGTTCTCCATGCATGTACTGTAGAAACTTTGTAGAAGCAAATTTTATAGGTCAAATCATATGTAGTCTTATTCCTGGTACATGGGTCTGTATTACAGTATTACAGTATTACTGTATTAAAACCCTGCTGCTGCTCTTCCTTTTGCATTTCCTCTTTGTCCTTCAACCAGTGTGAACACAAGTGTCTCACAATAATGCACTATTATGCACATTACATAAAATATATTTTACTGAACATATAAATGAATCCTTCTATTGAACATATATTTGGGACTGCATCACATTGTTTGAAGTTATTTTATACTTTATAAAATATTTTTATTTTCCATAGAGCAAAATTGTATTATTTTTAATTTATTACAATAAACATTAACTCTGTAAACATGTATAAGTGAATAGCGAAAATTTAAGAATTCATTAAACATTATTTTTATGCTGGTATGAATGGATAAGCAAAGCTAATAAGAATGTGTTAAAACTGCAATTAAAATCTCATGATCTCTCATACTCAGATATGGCCAGATAACACACGGCAGAATATTTTTCAAGCCCCCGCTTCCACCTGCTGCTCCCTGCATAAGTGCATAAATAGATGTTTTGACAGATTGGAAACATTAACTGACATAATTCCTTAGCATGTGAGAACTGTATTTTAAAATAGTGAATATGGACAATTAACAGTTGTTTTATACAGTTAAAGTCATGCTTGTACATTTTTTCATAACTAAAAAGACTATATTTTTCTTTTTCACAGGTCCTTGATACATATTTAATCAAACTTTGCAAACCAAATCTGAAGGTTTTGTACACATGACCTATTAACCACCTTGTTTTTAGTAGTAGTAAGTGAATAGGTCATCCTCCATAACAGGTCATCACACTTACACATTCATAAGTGATGGTCTTACTTAGACAAGTATAACAACTATCTAAATAATGCATTTACATACAGACAAATGTATTGTTTTATTTCCATGAGGTTAAAGTCTCTGCTTTAATGTCCAAGTGCAAATAACCTTCATTGCCTTATTAAAATTAAGATATGACTTTTGTTCTTTACTACTTCATTGAGCAGAGAAGGTCAACCCTCAAAACATAAAATGCACTAAGAGTCACATCACTTCCATTAAACATGTGTTTGTAGTCATTTATTAAGGACAAAAGCTTTAGCTAAGATGAGAAGGCGAGTATTTTGCACTGAAATATTGTTATGATCAGCTAGTGTAATCACAGAAATCCAAATTTGCATCTTGGGTTATAATTTATCAAATCTATCTTCCCTACGAGCTCTTTAGCTTCCTCCATCTGCTTGCTAAATAAATGGGGGAGAAGACTTGGAGGCTGTTGGATAATTATTTCTGTGGCAATTACTTGGATGTTAATGACCACTCTATTGATTATTATTACACCATGGAAGGTCATGTCTGTATGAATGTAATCAAAAGGGGATTGGATGTGATGCATCTGCTCGAGCAGAACGTTATAAATGCCTGCGAGTGCACTAATTTAGCCTCTGACCTCAGGGCTTTTTGAATCGTGCACTGAATCAGCTTTATGTGTGTGCAGGCCATGTTTCTCAATATCTGCGGCAGCTTGCAAAACAGATTTAGCTAGCAGGAGCTCAGTCACTATATTTTTTCAACCAGGGATATTTCTCCTAAACAAGTTCACAATTTTCTTCACAACTCAACAGTATGCTTGGGCATTCGCTAATTTCACTATTGTGTGACTTGGCCCGCTTAACTGTGAAGTTTGATATTTTGGATGCTACTCGCATTAACGTGTGAAAATGTCACAGCTATCTTCAGCAGCGTTAAGACTGCCGACCTGCGATGCTGCCACTAATGATAAATTAGTTTTGAGTGCAAGCACGGATAGAGTATCTACCATTACTTAATCAACATCAATTCTAGTAGCTTCAGCAATCAAACAACTCCGCATTCTGTAGTGCAGGGGCAGAAAGGCATAGCGCATTGCAGAATATTCAACACTCTAATTTCCCCCCAGATAATGGGTAACTCTCACTAATGTGATGTCAAAGGCATACCCAGAGTTAATGATAGTGTTGATTGATAGGGTTGGGTAATAACTTACTGGAGCACAACAGACACTCCAAAAAGAACAGGGATATTATTATTTACTGTAACATGTGCAGCACTTTAATTTCTGTGCAAATGCCTACACAAGAAATAAGATTTCAGATTATTAGAAGCATGTTTTTTTAAGTGTTTCTCATTATTCTCATTATCATCTGCAGTCAACACATCCATATCATGACATTTACTTGTACATGTTTAACTTTTATATTTTACAATTTTACATTTTTAACACAGCATCTTATATGGTTGTGGTTGTGGTTTGACAAAAGGGTTTTAAATGTGTGAGCTTAAATCCCAATACTGCTAAATAATTACCTTTAGGCCCTCAAGCCAGTCCTTCCATTTCTTAGCATTACACCCTAAGCTTACCAGAGAACAAAATGTTCTATATGTATTTTCTGAATACTTGATTTTGTCTTAATAACAGGATCAATGCTCTTAGATAATTCCACGAGAACACTGTACACAGTTCAGATATAACTTCACTTGCTGTTCCATATAATCTCCTAATTTATAATGGGATTAAAGACAATTTGTTTGCAACTTTATGTGGTATTGAATTACTAATGATGAAAGTAATGGTGGGCTGATGTGATGTTAAAAAGACCAAACAAACTTGTATGAAGGCAGCATGGTGGTGTGGCACTTAATGGACTTGCATTAAGTTAATAGATGTCTTTAAAGTGTTCCAGTGTGTGTGTGTGTGTGTGTGTGTGTGTGTGTGTGTGTGTGCTATCATTTCCTCCCAATAACATATTTTTGGGTTGAATCTTATGTCCTATTCTATTGGCCATATAGTTTAAAACTATTGCATTATCTTTTAAACTTGACAAGACACAACAACGACTCAAAGTTGTTGTCTTTAAGTCCTCACTTCCATATGATCGGATTAACTTAACAAGAGCGTGCATAGCATGTTCATACAGCTGGGTGCTCAGAGATGTTGTCTGGTACAAATCTGCAACATCTGGAGTGACACTGGATGCATGTAAACTTTGTACATAATTTGGTGACAAGTCTGAATTAATGTTTGCTCCAGTCTGGCTGACATGATGTGGGGGGAGAGGCATATGGACTTTCATGCTGCAATCACATTGGCAAACAATTTTTGGCATATGTCAAAAAACACCAAACATAAGTATTGCGGGTTTGTTTTATACAGGGACTGATGTTGTCCAGGAACTTGTACTTAAATCTGCTAATGCAGTAGATTTGCACACACTGAGTGTGGTCCATGTCATGACCACGTCACACTCGGACTATTCTTCCCAGCATGTTGCACTGCCGCCTCATCATGACATAAGACTTCACCACCCCGGATACCCCAAATAACACAGAAACAAAGAAATAACCAAAGAAGAGAATGTCCCTATTGGGACTATTGGAATTGTCCAAAATTGTGATATTATTATTCAGTAGCAGGTAATATAATATATTACCAATATTACAACATAATGTGTGTTTGTCTTCTAAGCATGTGAAGAAACAAGCTCAAAATTCCTTAAATGCATAAAACAATGTAGCACAATTTTATAAAATCTTCAGACTTTTAGCACATATGGACTACAGTTATTTCCTGCTAAAACCCAGACCATATGCATTTTGCAATTTAAATTTTTTTCAAAGCTGTGGTAGTTTGGATTTGTGTTTTTGAGTGAGGCAAGTCTCATACTAGTGCGAGAATGGGTTTGGGTGTGTAGGAGCTGTGTGTGCGTTGGAGAGCTCTGAGTCACGGTCCAGCTGGTCCTGTCTCCACTCACATCTGCACATTGAAAAAGAAAGGACACCAGTGCTGCTTGTTTATCAAGTAGCTGCCTGATACAGTGATGCTTAAAAAATAGTGAACTTTTTTTTTACTTTTTGAATTTTTTCATATTTCATAAATAATGTTGATAACATAATTAGATTTTTACACAGGTCTCAACAGTAAATTAAGAGCACAAGCAAACAAGCCACCCTGGACCACATAAATCAAACCTGCCCAAACCATTATACTACCACCACCATGTTTCACAGATGTGATTAAGCTAAAATGCAGTGTTTCATTATTTTTTTCCAGTAGCCTTGTGCTTTGTCTATGTGATCTTTAGCAAATTGCACTTGGGCAACAGTATTCATTGTCAACTTAAGCAGTGACTTTTCCTCCCAGCCCTGCCATACAAACCACTGCTGTTCAGTGTTTCCCTGATGGTGGACTCATGAACATCATCATTAGCCAATGTGACAGAGGCCTTTAGTTGTGTAGAGGTACTCACATTGCACTTGGAGTAATCTTTATTGGTTACCCACTCCTGGAGGGAGTAACAATGATCTTGAATTCCCTTCAATTGTACCCAGTCAGATCCATAGATTGGTAAAGTTCAAACTCTTTAGAGTTGCTTTTGTAAAACTTTCTGTTCTGATGAGCATCAACAACTCTTTTTTTTCTGGGTTTCTCAGAAATCTTCCTTATTTATACAATGTACGTCCACAAACATGTAATAAATATTAAATATGGATTGATCCCTGGTCTTTAAGTACAGCCTGCTTGCACTTAACTGTCATCCCAATGATTGATAACAGCTGGCGCTAATTTTACCCTAAAATTTGTACTTATTTGTATTAGTTGATTATTTTCTTCAATAAATAAAACTAATATTTTTTCTCTGATTTGGTTCCCTGTATCTATGTTAAAGACGTGGAAAAATATGATTACATTTAAGTTAAATTTAATACTTAAATATCGATAATTTGAAGGAATTCACAAACTTTCAAGTGCTTCTGTATATATTTTGTGTAAAAGGAATGAATTTGTGGATTGGTTATGAATCTGGAAATAGATATAAAATGAATATTTCTACCACCACCCATTGAAAATTTGTCTACATGCTAAACAGTAGTTTGAATAAATATGTAATTGATATAGGTGTTACTATTTAAACTTTTACAGCTTGAGATGCAGCCTCTTTAACCTTTTTTTGCTGGTGTTCACTTTACCTTACAAACCTTTTGTCTCAGGTATTCTACTCATTACAAACAATTTCCTATTTTCACTGCCATATGTACAGAAATATATATATATATAAAAGTGCTTACTTTTGTTCAGATGTTTCTGTGCATTAAAAAAAAACTATTTTCAGGGCTCCTTGGAAACTAGTGACCCACGCAACACAGAAACAACGTGCGGTCCTGTACCAAGGTCATTCTTGTGACAAAGTGCTGTTTTCTTGCATTTTGAGAAGACATGTTTCATCCAGACACAATATTACCCAGACTAATAAATTACCAATCTGGAACAGTTCTGCAAAATCACTCCAAATGTCCCCCTCTCAAAACAACCAAGCTGCTAAGATAAATGTTCATCTCAGATATGGACCAGAAGTAGCAAGTACCAGAAGAAGCGACAATGTGTATGTGCATGTTTGCCCTCTTCGTCTCAGTGCTGCCGTGATACATTCTAGTTCCTCCCCAGGAACACATGGCAAGGTATTTACTGAGCCATCTGCTCCAAACTGCCATGCTAACTCTATCTGCTGTTCAGTTGCTAAGCAATGATTTTTTTTTTAAATGGGTGAGTCAGTAGTATTACTCACCTGTAAAAGTTAATGTCTCTTTGTGTGTCTTCATCTGTTTAGGTGTGATGATGAGGGTTCTCTCATGATACCATGTCCCATAACTGCAATCTTGGAGAGTACGGCACCGTCTTAAGATAGTAGCATAGTTAAGGGAAATAGTTCAAGGAAGGAATTGCTTGGAGTTTAAGGCTGGGATAACTGAGAGGTTGTAAATGACTATTGTTCAACCTTTAAGTAGCATTCATAACCTTCAACTGCTCCATTCCATTGTCAGTGCTGATTATGAACATTCTGCTCCAACACATTGATTGATCAAATTTCAAAGTCACCAGTGAGTTAAAAAAGTATTGTTTAGACTGCAATGGACATTTTAGAAACAAAAGCTCAATACAGAAAAGATTGCAGAAAGATGAACAGTACAGTGATGGATAAAGCAGATAAAACAGGTAAAGGTAAACAGAATGGAAGAAGCTTCATAATAAGACCAGGCCAGCAGTAAAATTCACACAACATATTAAATGTCATTGTTCATTTACCTTCATCTAAAATCCAGATACACCATAAAAAACAATAAATACAGATTCATTTTCAAAGGCCTGAAATATAAACTACATTTTAACATAAAGTAGCAGTAAACATTTGATCATATCCATTCTTATGGATTTCATTGTTTTACATGAAAAGTTGCATCATGTAATAGCCCATTTCTGAAACTGCCACATGATACATTTATAGTCCAGTCTACCTAATTAGGGAAAACTGGTGGAAATTTTATGAGATTACATTTCAGTGATGCTGTCCAGAACAGTGACACGCTCCAGAATATATATCTTTGAGCTGGGTCATGACCCCAGGACAGGAGCTTTGTCATTTTCCGCTGAGCCTGTGCCTGCACAGGTGACACAAATAAGAGGTCAGCATAAGGGCACTTCATTTGGTCATAAATCACCCAAAGAAACATGGGGCATTGTGTCCTTTGCTCCTGGCCTGTCCTCTCTGGACCTTGTCCTAGATATGAAGAGAGGCTATGAAATCATAGCAACCCCAGGGCTGTCCTACTGTCACATTATATGTGATTAGGAGACAGAGTAAAGGTCAAGATGAAGTTCAAAAGGTAAATAGAAACAAAGTTTAGTCCTAGATATACTGGAGCTGTGCCTTTTCTATTACACTCTAAATTCCACTACCAAACGTTTTTCTTTGGCTCCACCAGGACCTAACGCTATCTATTGGGCAGGCCCAGAAAGGGGTGTTCATTGAACACAGATACCGTGACATGCAACATAAGATTAAGCTAATAAACTGAATATATGTTCTTGTTGATTGTATTTTTTCACCAGTACAGGTAAATTTTATTACAGATTATTGTTTGTGATATTATTGACCATGATATTACAACTTTCTTTGAGGAATAGTGTTGTTGTACCGTGTCATGGTAGAACAATAATTTGGCTACGTGCTTGACATGACATTCCAATCTTTACCTTTAACAATAAAGATGTAGGTCCATTTCAGAAAAGATGGGTTGATAGCAAGATAATTAGCAATGACACCTTAGCAAGCAAAAGCTCAAGTAAGCTGACGGCCAGTGACTCAACCCACCTCTCTTAAACTGAGAATGCTTTTAACTCTAAGCAGAAAGCAAACTTAAATAATGCACCCTTACAAGCTGCAGACAAAGAGACCATCTTCATTTCCACACAGAATATATTAATTCTAAGTGGCACTGTGGTATTGCAGGGGTCTGAATCTATAGCGGACACCTGGGATTCTCCAAACTGTTTGATCTGGCCCTTTCAAGCACTGCGATCATCCTACTAAATTGCGCCTAATGGACGGCGCCTGCCACTCGGAAGCCGAGACGAGGAGAGTGTGTGGGGGTTGGGGTGGGGGGGCAATTTAGTGTGCGTACACACCTGTCCTTTGTAGTTCAGAGACCACATTGTGAGCACCGGCAACATTAGCCTCGATTCGCAAACAGCACTCCCAAGCTACAGAGTACAGACTCCATTTAGTGACCTTGAATAGCCGTGGGATGCTATTAGCCTTGCTACCTGGGTATGCTCCCCATCAAAACAATGCAGAGTGAAGGAGGGAGGACATGAGAGGGAAAAAAGAAAAAGAAAGAGATGCATCACCGCACCTGTCCCTTCAATGGCATCTCCACATGTGCAGGCTGAAGTGATATATGGAAGCTAGTTGGCCACACACAATAGGGCCAACTAGCTCATGAATAATATGCTAGTACAATACTAAGGAAAGAGAAGCTCTCCTGAAAAAAGAACAGCTCGAGTACTTCTGATTGTTGCTAAGGAACATCCCATTGTTCTCTGACAGACCAAGAAATTTTATTATGAAGATCTGCCATAATTTGGTTCAGCTGTACGTAGCAAACCACGCTACTCACAGCTGCTGTTTTAGTGCTCCTTATGTGATGCAAAGTCAAATTCTTTGTAACAGACAAAACAACTTTAGCCTCCTGCATAGTATAGGAATGATAGTATTTGCATCTCATTTCATTCTCTCACCCTCCAACTGATAGCAAATGCCAAAGATGAGAAAATCTGACTATACTGACAAGTCATTGGATCATCTGAATGGATAAATTAGTACTCAGACAAGAGGAAGCGTAGTTTAATGTTTACTCTACATAGTCTGATACATACTTTGTTCATGTGAATGCAGCACATGTATTTGTAAGAATTAAGGCACAGCTATTTATCAGCTGGATAAATACTGCAACCTTTTAATGTAACAAAGCTATAATACCTGAAATAACATATATCACTCTTAAAAACCTGGGTAATGGACAGCTATTCCTTTTAAAGACATAATTGCATTAGAACACAGGTCACATTTGAACTAGATGATACTGCTCACGATAATCAGCAGTGATAACTGGCAAGATTCTATGAGGATAAATAAAATGCACCAGTGGTCACCATTTTGCATGGCTGTATGTTATGTGTTAATCACTACTTAAGTTGGCAACGGGTGAGGCTAAAATTTTGCTTATGTCTGGCTTTATGGAAATGTATTTAAGTTGTTTCCACAATATGCAGTAAACACAGAAACCTTCCTGCTGCGTTATGTTACATGCCTGTTTTGTTTGAATAAGGTTTACCGTGCCTGGTTTGGATAATGATGAATGTTTTTTTATGGAGGCATAAACATTATCGTTGTTGAACAGTGATATAAAATTGTTTTGCAAAAGGCCAATTCTCATTTTGGTTATGCTCTTTCTGCACATCACATGCTTTTCATTATAGTTTAACAAAAGTAGGCTTGCCCTTCTGACGCATTACAACACATGCCATCAGTCATATTGTATAGTGTTCATTATATACACATTCTGGGTATATTTTCAGAAATATGTTTAAGGGTTTACATTTTAGATTCTATTAAAAGTTAATTAATATTAATCATATATTCATATATGATATATTCATAATAGAATATTATGTATAATAGAATATACAATTTAAACCCTTTCCTATTTCCGATTGAACGCCATTAAAAATGTAGTACCACTAGTCAGCTGTTTGATTAGTCAGTCATTCTCTAAAATATACCCAGAATGTGTATAGAGAACACAGTCCACAGGCAAGCTGCTTGCTTCTGCTTAAAGATTGCAGAGCATTTTTCATGTACTTGGAGTTAGAGGAGAATGTTATTTAGCAAACGCACCAGGAGATTTTTTGTTTTGTATGTGGAGGACAATCACAATTCTGCTGCTGCCAATGCATCGACTGAGCAGGTGGCTTGAGTGGGAAACAGAACATATTATCTATCGCTCCCTCTTCTTTATTCACTGTTGTTCACTCTCCCCTCATTCACACCATTGTCCTTGTTAAATGCTTGCTTTTAGCAAGTCTTTTCAAATCGAATTTTATGGAAAGAATTCCCATTTATTACAATATGGAACTATAGAAAATAGAAACTAAACTACACTTTTTGCACTTCGGTTGTCTGGATGTCTCTGGATATTCACATAGATTAGTGAGTATGAATAAATAATTATGTTTATATGGTGTTGATAACAAAATGTGAATTATGGAGGTGATAATAAAACAGACAAAGTTAGTGGCTTTGGAAGGAAGACTTCTGAATTAGATTTTATGTGGCCTACTGTTTCATCCTTAGCAATAAAATGTATATAAAAGCAGAAATTTGTTTACCTGTATGAAAGCTTATATGTGGTTTTTTTTTTCGTTTTAATATCTATGCAAGCATGCCTGTGCTTTAAATCAAACATAGAGTCTAAGATCTGCCAGAGACCTGGGCTGACTGTAACATTTAAGTTACAAATTATGTAAAGACATGTAAAATAGTAAAGGTAATGTTAAATATAATGCAAAAAATTATGTTATGAGGCTGTAGCGTGCTCAGACATTTAGGGCGACAAATCTGCAGAGAGGAAATACGCAATAGAATTGCCTTATTATAAAATCTGAAAACAAACCCATTTGAATTACATACTCCCTTTATAAAACAGAAAAAATCCCATGCATTAATGTAAAGGATACAAATAAATTTGCAAATAAAATGTTTTAGCTTTTTCCGGCACCTCTTTATGAAGTCAGGTTTGTAGTGTGTTCAAAAGTGTTTCCACAAATAGATCAATAATAAGAACATCATGCTGAATGACAACAAGTGAGATAACAAGCTTCCTAACAGCCTCAAACTCTACTGCAAACAAAATAACAATAATTATAAAAAATAATAATTAAATATCCCCTAATTTTTGTGGTGTATTTGCTTTGTGCGAGGGGTGCCATCTAGCAACCATTTTGCGTCAATACAAGCATACTTATGTTAAAACTGCTGTCTTTTTGACTGCTCTAGCGGCGCTTTGGGTAGGTAAACCCAGCTCAGTTCTATCAAGGAGGTCCCAGCGGTAAAATTACCGGTACTCGGCTGTTCTATATCAAACCAACCCAGAGCTTCTGATGAAAAGAGTATGCATTTATTAGACAATCTTGCCAATTACCCATTTGATGGCTGGAATTGTAGCCATTCACTGCTGCAGATGTAGCCTATAGGAAAAAAATGTGCTTAATGGTTCAATTTCATAGCCTATAAACTTTCAGTAACATTTAAACTTCAGATGAGACAGGACAAATACAGTCACAAATACAGTGGGTACGGAAAGTATTCAGACCCCTTTACATGTATCACTCTGTTTCATTTTATTTCTCATTAATGTACACTTAGCATCCCATCTTGACAAAAAAAACAGACATGTAGAATTATTTAGCAAATTTATTAAAAATGAAAAACTGAAATATCACATGGTAATTAGTATTCAAAGCCTTTGGTGTGACACTTATTAAAGAGAAATAAAATGAACTGTTTTGAGTTTAGCAAATGGTTGCAATGCAACAAAGAGAAAAATTTAAAGGGGTCTAAATACTTTCCGTACCCACTGTACAATCCAGCTTAAAAGAGCTACAACCAAGTTTACCTTAAGAAGGTAATCTATAAGCCCACACTGGGATTTGACCCTAGGATCTCAGGAGCTGCTGGTTCCAGCAACATGTACATACCACTGAGCCACCATCAAACTCTTAAGCGTAAGGATGTGACTTACAGTATATTTTTGGTTGCCAGACAATTGAGACATAAACACAATAAATGTATATTTATTTCCCTTTACAAGTGCAGCACATAATGTACTGGACAGTGAATTAGAAGCTCCAGGGTTCAAAGCTGCCACTGTTGGGTCCTTAAGCAAGGTTCTTAAACTACAATTGCTTGGCTTGTAAGGTTGTATTACTTATAAGTGATTCTGGGTTGGAGTGTCTAGTAACTGTAATTCTCAGTATTAAAAAAAAATATGTTTAACCATGATAATTCCTGTTTAATCTGGGTTTGAATGCCTCATCTGGATGGGATGCCTTTACAGTGCTGTATATTGGTTGCTGCTGCAGCACAGGGAGTGATTGTTTAACCAGACCCCACTCCTTCAAGCACAAGCTATTGTGTCCACATGTTACCCCCATCAGTGTTGCCAGGTGAGAAATGTAGGATTATCGTACCAGAGATATAAAATTATTGTATTTTGAAAGAAATTATCTTACACTCGTCATAACCAAAATAACAAGTTTGTTGGTGCGCTATAGTCACTCTAGTGTTGAATAACGTCTAACAGGCACCTACAGGTTTTTTATTTTCCTCACTTATGGGGCGGGCGCAGTGGCCTATACGGACTATTCTTTTAGGAAAGGATGATTGGCTGGAATTTTCAGACAATCTTGCAACTATTTCACAAAAAAAACTCTGACAAACAGTTGCGACAGGCTGATTACAACCGATTACAACCACACATTCACGGAATGGTCAAATTATATATTTGGTATATTTGGTCTTTTTTTGGGATTATTAATCGTACAGAGGGCAAAATTATCGGACAAATACGATCATTATCGTACACTTGGAAACACTGCCCCCCATCCAGCCAGAAGTTAATGATGGGACTCCAACTTCACAATATACCAAATAATCTGTTGTTATGTTTAATTTTTAATTTAAGTGCTAATGTCTTATGTTTGTTCGCTTGCTGGCTTGTTTATTTGTTTTTCACAGAAGCAGGTAATTCAGATCTCTGGTAAAACTAAAGGGAGACACATGGGATTACTGGCTGACTTTTTGCTTAAATTGGATACCTAAATAAAAGTAAAAAATCAAGATACTCATTCATTCCTCAAGACATAAAGATATTTATTATCTTCACTATAGAACTTTCAGTTTAATGGGTGTCTAAGAATGTCTTTTATATCTGCATCACATACATGGCTAATCTGTTTCTAGATCCTTGGTTCAATTCTCAAAATAGTCTCTACTTCTCTTGATGATCTGGAATCCTCTCACATTCTAAAGATATACATGATGTTAACTGGTCTCTCTTTAGTGTGTGTGTGAGTGTGTGTGAGTGTGTGTGTGTGTGTGTGTGTGTGTGTGTGTGTGTGTGTGTGTGTGTGTGTGTG
>JAUZSU010078952.1:0-20363 GCA_034780255.1 Parotocinclus maculicauda | reverse complement strand
TGGACCTGTACACAGGTTTGGGAATAATCATAGGTCGAATAACTTTCGAGACACAAGGACAGAAGTTAAATACAAACTGAGTTCATTTTACAGCTTGAACTTCCTCCATGGTTCACCCGTAATGGTCTTTATATTGTTAAATGCAAAGCATGCATTAACAAAAACCCATAATGGCATGTGAATGTTTGCTTGGCTACATGACACACACTTAAGCAGATCAATGAAGATACTTGATTCGAGTACCAAACCAATAATCAGTGCATGTCAAAATATCATCTAATTCAAAAAGATTTACATTTTATTTTAGAAGAGTCATACAAAAATAACAAGAACTAAATATAATCATAGATATTGTGCATAAAATAGTAGATGGAACCACAGATGACATGTTCCTGACGAGGCTCAGGTTTCTAACTGCTGTACACAAACTTTCGTGTAATGCTTTGATTGTTGACAAAGAGAGGATCCACTGAGGCTACTTTGGCAGCGATGAAGGAGTGGATGCAGTGAAGAACCGCAGTCAGGTTGGCAAACTCTAGCTCCTAATTTAGCCAGAAGAAGAAATGAAAGTAAGGAATTAATTCCTAGTATACAAACTCATTAATTGATCTTCATATTTATTAAAATTCATAGTGAAGATGGCACCTAACAGCACGGTACAAAGCAAGAACCAGCCCTAGACAGAACGCATGAACCTACTCACACCTAATCACTCTGGGACACTTTAGCAACACAAGTTAACCTAACACATGTCTTTCAGATGTGGTAAGAACTTATTTGTTGCATGAAATGCAAAATATTGACACAGAATATTTAATAATTTTATCCATATTCAAAGCTAATAGGTCTAATTTATTAATCATATGAAAAGCTATAGGTCATGCAAGGTCACACAGTGGGTCTGCTGAGTGCTAAAATACATACTTAGAGTATAAATACAGGGTGAGACAAACGACACATGTACGCTGCATCATGGATTGCAAACGCTGCCAAAATCATTGTTGAGTTTTGTTTGCATTAGCAACCACTACTTGTTATTACAATGTTTGTCGTCTACAGTCCCGACTTCTCAGAATTTGGTTATGAAGGAAGCAACAGTACTGTGTGAAATTGGTGGAATTTTGGTGGCAAATCTAATCTAATTTGTGGCAATCGATTTCTGAGAGAATTATGGTCTTCTTTGATATGCAACATGACCACCATCCCATTATAAAAAATGGCAGCTTCTGTGCGGCCTCTCACCAATTACTTGCTGGGGTTATTTGTAGATGTGTTATTTTCCATTTTCTTTCTAAAATAAAAGGGTGTCCTGTGAATGAAAGTAGCATTCTAACTAAAAAAATTATCAATGATATTAAAAATGAGTAAATGTGACTCATTCTCACTTGCATGGAGGTGGTTTGGCTTTGAGTAGATAGGCACTGTTCAAAAGACAGCAATCTGCAAATTAGTCGCTGTTAAAGATAGCTTGACAGCTAACTTACTTAATCATCTGCGCACTAACCACCATGCAGAATATAAAAATTATGAAAAACGATGGAGTAAACTGTCCACCAACAGGATAAAACCAACAATGATAACAGCTTTGAAACAAATATCCATAATATTGTGTTATCAAGAGCATCCTAGTACAATGTAAGACTTTTATGAGCACATTTTAAAGGATGTAATGTGTCAATTATATAATTTTTGTGTCGCACATCCCTGTGCTGTAGGTGATTTTTTAAGAGTTTGCAACCAACTCAGATAGAGGAAACCACCATTATCACATTCATTGATAGGTCTAATGCCGATATCTAATACCTACCTTTATTATCCTTGGTGTGCAGATAAAAGAGTAGGGGCTATTCCTATTTTGGTATATGTAAAGGCATAATTACCTGGCCAGTGGTTATGGGTTGTATGATAATATGGAAAGATTAAGCTTGTATTTTAATGAATGACCTTTAAGTCATTCAGAGGGGGCGCTGCACGGTGCTACCCACACCCCCCTTTTTTCATGTATATGTTTTAATCAGTTTAATTCAGTTTGATTCTAACTGGTGTTCTCAACAATTAACATGTTATTTTTATTTTGTGCTTTTCTCAATAATAGGTTTGTATTTTTTTCCCCTTTTAAATATTAAAAATTGTCAACACAACTTCATTGTTTTATACTAGCCTTTTTATACTAGTTTATTTATGAGTGATTCTGTAATTGGCGGATTAACTTTCAAAAAATAAAATTACTAGTAATTGTGTTTTAAATATGTCAAGATAATGTTTACATAATTTAAGTTAAAGACTCCATGATGGCTACAACTGAGCTTATACCAAATTTTAACATAGCCTGTCACCCTGGAAATCAACTTGTCTCTGATTTTTAGACTACTCTATCATTAAATAAGAACAGTTTATAAATAATTTATAATTTATGTGTTGGTAATGGCGTTGCGGTTTTATGACAATTCTCTTTTTCATGAAAAAAAAGATCATCATGGTCATGGATTTGCTAATGCTAGTCAAGAACTAGTGTAAAATGCATTTCAAATAAATATAAACTATATGGAAAATTGTAACTGAATAATAATTTTTTGTAAAATACTGCCATAGCAGCGCGAGTGGTCAGGAGGATCACGAGGAAAGGAACGATTAAATTACTCACTTTTTCAGACATCAATATATTAATATATATAATGTTTCCATTGTTACAAAATAAATAAGTGTTACCTCAAAATAATTCTCTACAGATATTGTAGGATGTTGTGGTAAAAATGGAGACAATAATGTGTTGTTTAAACTATAGATATAGTATAGATATTAGTAATACATTCTGTTTTTTAAAGTATGAAAACACACATTGTGATTCTTTGTTCTTTGTCATGATCACTTTTGATACTTTTATTGGAACAGATCAATTTTTAAGTCTGGGTTGGGGCAATGCATTATTAGCAAAGTAGTGTTGTTTAATAATGTTTTGGAGATGTCATAAATGGTATTTTTAATACCTAAGCTAATTATTTTGAAATTAAGTATTCAAAACATGAATATATTAAATATTTCCACCCAGTCCGGTTTTGGTTAGTTGCTTTACCGTCATCTTATTCCAGATTTAAAACAATCTTCATTTTTGTGACTTTTTCTTTGATTTTACAGTAAAATTAACTTGCTCATGTTCTTACCTTCATTTCTATCTGTTGGTTTTCTGAGTTTTTAAATAGGAGCTTCACTCTTGTCTTGCCATCATCAGAGGACCCCTTCAGTTGGGAGAATTTGTATCTCCAAATTACTTGCTGTGGGGGAAAGATCAGAAGAAATAAATACAGCGTGACAAGTTAATGTTGACAAATGTCTTGCTGCAAGGTGTCTTGTGGGGGTTATTGAATTGCAGAGGGCTTTCTTAGATTTATCATCTCAGAAAGGTTTACTTAAAACACTTTCACCTGTCTAAATACAACAAATCTATCTGTGACTTCAGCTCAGATCTAACAAATGTTATTTTTATTGTCATTAACTAATATGATATAATTATTAATGTATTTATTTAGATTTATTTGTATTACCTTTCTGCACTAAAAGTTTTTCATACTAGCCTTTGGTTTATTTATGAGTGATTCTTCAATTTGTGGCTTAACTTTTGAAAAATTAAATTACTAGTAATTGTGTTTAATTGTGTCAAGATAATGTTTACATGGTTTAATTTAAAAACTCTTATAAGAAATCTTATACCAAATTTCAATATATAATTAAATAATAATAATAGCTCATAAATAATTCATTGTTTTTTCTGTCCTAAATCTAATGTGGAAACCATTAATCAACAGGTGAGTCATAGCTACAGAGAACAAAGGTAATGTTTGTTTACTCCCTGATCAGTGTTGATATACCAAATAAATGTGCAGGAATGTTTAAGTCTGTACCGGATACTCTGTAATATACCAACTTACTCCCAACTCACACCTTAGTTTATCACCCAGAAACGGATAAGCTAGGGACTGCGGTAGCCTAGCAGTTAAGTTACTGGACTCTGGACCTGATGGTTCAGGGTTCTTATCCCACCTCTGCTAAGCTGCTAGTGTTGGGTCCTTAAGCAAGGCCCATAACAAACCATTGCTTGAATTGTAAGTTGCTCTGGTTAAGGGCATCTGCTAAATGTAAATGCAATCATTCTCTTGCTCGGACACACTGGCTTTACCACTGAACTACTGTATTAGAGTGGTCCACGAGTGTTAATGGTGCTTTGTGTCCCAAACAAAGATGGACATTTGGGGTCAGTAGTGAAAGCAGCTCATTAAGAGCTGCTGAAAAGCCAGATCAGGCCTCGTTTGCATATTCGTCATCCCCACTCATTGTGACCGTCTTACAGAGTGAAACCAATCAGCTAACACACACACACACACACACACACACACTCTCTCCTATGCAAATTAGTTTCACACAGTGTACAATACAGGCCAGATTTAGCCCAGCCTGTCACCCTGGAAATCAACTTGTCTCTGTCAGTGATTTTCAGACTACTCTATAAATCGAGATTATAATAATCCAGATCTAATGAGTCAGTACATCTAACCATGTTTTGTAATGAGATGAGAAAAGCCTAGAAATGTGCTTTAATTAGGCATAAGCCTTAGCACATGCTGACAGCTTTGCAAGCTTTCCTACTTTTCATGTTAAAATTAGCACATGCTACACTCTCGCCTGGTCATAACTAGAGTTGAGCAGCCTGGCCCTGTGTCATACAGAAGGAAGAAATAGTCATGGATAGCATATTTTTAGTCGTCTTACCTTTGTAACACTCTCGGAGCAGTAGAATCCGGATTCAAAGTCAATAGTAAAGCACAGTACTTTCCCTTGACTGCTGCACATGTAGGTTCTTGACTGTCGAGGAAAAAGAGAAGTTACTGTCAATATAAAGCATTTGAATTAATAGTTATAAACATGACTAAATTCAAGAGGCACAGCAGTGCAGTAGAGTATGGTTTCCCACTCGTAATGCCCATCTCATTCATACAAGCTGATGTAAATAAGTGAATATTTGTCACTCCTCTGCAGAAAGGGGACAGGTAGACTTTGGTTGCTATGGCAATGGCTGCCCAGCGCTTCTCTCCAAAGCAGACAGGGGAATGAGAAAAATGAATGGGGTTTGAAATCTAATGAATATATTATGAAGTCAATAGATAACAATTTAGTTATTGTTCTTATTGAACAATTTAGTTATAATCTATCTTAGAGGACAGGCTGCCAGAGGGTGTTTGTTTTCTTTGAGACATTTCTCTTGCCTTCCAGTAGAAGCACAAACTACATAATGGATATGGATGGAAAAGAAGTGGGGCCCATGGAGGCATCATAACTAGAGAGAATGGTTAGCATTAGACCCTATTTGTTTTAATGGGGTTTTCTCACTGGCACCAGAAAGTCTAGGACCTCAGGGTATACCATGAATCAGGAATTGTGGGTTTGCAAGCTAACTTCTAGATTTACTCAGGCTTAAAGGGAATAGCATTGATTTTTGAGGAAGCTAACAGTGAATCTTGACAGAAAAGACAACAAATTTAGCCTCCAGCTTTCAACACATGCATGAATACATAAAATGTTGATTGGTTTAGTTCTTTAAGATGACCTTTGTTTATTTATCCTTGTTTAGATAGGCAGACATAAGAGTTTTTTTTCAATGAACAAAGTCACCATACTACCATTAGATTTAGCAAGGCTACAATGACCTTATATAATTATTTATATGAAAATCTAGGACACATTTGCATTACTAAAGTAGCTTCTATAGGCCACAGTGGCAAGTATTCAAAGAAGCTTGATCAGAAATTGTATTCTTGGAAGGGTAGCGGGCAAGAAACCATTTTTGAGGATGGGAATAAGGTGAAAGGCTAAGATATGCTTAAGCTCAGACAGATTCAAATAAAGATAATTGGATTATTTTTTAGTGACAAACACAAGTTTGGGTCCGATCTTGGACAAACAACAAAAACCTAACAAACCTAATGGTAACCTAAGACCATTGCACACAGTACTGTATATTTTGTTTTCAGCTCATGTTTTTGATTAAGAACAGGTGACATTCAGGGGACTCCCTGCAAGATCCATAGACTGTGAGATACCCTGAAACTTGAATGGAGGAAGCCTCTGGCAAAGAGCATTGTAAAAACATAGATGAAACAGAAGGCACTGGAACTCAACCCTAAGAACAGTTTGCAGTTGCTCAGGAGTCGGTCATCACACTCACAGATAGAACCATGCTCAATCGGAGACTGACACTGATTGATGGGTAGTCCGAAAATCTTGCCCTCAAGCAAGAGAAAGCCTTGGATGTTGTGGAACTGACACACAATCCAATTGACAGACAAATTTTGACAGAAGCAAAACCAAATAGGGAAGCTCAGAATTGGGAACCAGTGCTCTACCATCTTAGCCACTGTGGTTTATATCCTGCCTCTTGCAAAGTTTTCTGTCTGAGGGTTTTCTGTCAGTTGGATTGTGTGTCAGTTTTACAAAGTGTGACATGTTTCTCTGGCTAAAATGGGGTCACCCTATTGCACTGGGCAAAAGTTCCCAGGTCATGTTTTCATTTAGGGTACCAACTCCCCCATTAGGGTTTTGTTCCAGTACCCTATGTTTCATCTACAGTACTGTGTAAAAGTTTTAGGTCATCATAGGTCAAATGAAAAACTTGGATTAATCACTCCAAAATAATATTTTATCCCTTTCTTCACTTCAGTCATTGGCATAAACTCAGGCTTTTCACCCTGTGATTCCATGACTGCTGCCCTACCAAAAAGACAATTCCTGGTCATCTGATGAAGCTGCCCGATGCTGCTGTTGCTAAAGTGTAAGGGAAGGTCACACTAAATAAGCAGTTTGTTTTAATTTTATTTTTTCATATATTTTTTCATCAGTATTTTTAATGCTGCAAACAAATTTCTGTATTTTATGTTTGTATTCCAATACAGAAACTGAGAAATAATCATATGTGTTAATTATATTATTGCTAAAATGATGGTATCTAATATCTAATCTAATGATGACCTAAGTACTGTATGTTAGTGTCCATCTTTACAAATTTTAGAGTTTCCTCTCAAAGTGACTGGGACTGTGGCAGTGTACGCAGACATGAGTAAGTCTTTGATGAAACATGTCTTTTTGTCCAGTATGGGCTAACTAGATCCAACCAGTAGCTTATCTGCCTGCCTGATGAGAACCTTTATGTAACTGGTTATATTTTTTCTTTTGACAAAAAATTATGGGACTACATTCACAGTATTAGTATGTTTTTAGCCAGTGACTGAAATGCATCCCTTGCAGATTTAAAACCACTGTCCATCAGAGCTGTGCTGCATCTTACTTAGCTGATGCGTTAAATTCCCCACTACATCCTCCACAGAGACATAACATTTGGATGCATGAAATCCATGGCAATAGAGTTAGTGTTCACATTATATCAATTAGAAGCAAGAGAGTGATTTTTATAGTCACTCAGTGCTATCATTTGATGATCTGTAAGATCAGCAAATCTGCTCAAGTGAAGTCAGTAAAGCATACACATCATTCTTTTCCCATATGGCTTCACACACTTGACTAATATGGGCATACACGTGAATTATTTGCACCTGCTGTGTCAAGACTGTTTCGGGTCTCCATATAAAAGGTCATTTACACAACAAATGCACAGATGAACATCCGCATTGCTCTAATGTACGTGCCAAATGTTCGATACCTGCAAATGAAAAGCAATAAGCCTGAATGGCAGAAAATCTACTTTCCTTATTAGCAATGGCCCGCTGGCATCCTTACATCCAGTTTATTTTTAAATACCTCAAGCTTCTATGGTGCACTTTATGTACTTTAGGATAGGGATGGAGAGCTAATAGCTTTAAACACTGAGACTATCAGCAAAAAACTGAAGCATGACTTCATGCTCTCCTGCCAAATGCACTACCATGCTTTAGTAGGCAAGAAAAACTCATCTGGCAGGAAGGGCAGGGAGCCACTGAGGCGGATTTTCTGTGCTTACCGCTGCCCAGAGTGAGTGCTGTCTGAAACATGTGAAGTTCAGACTACACAGTGATAATTGGTGAGCTTCTATGGGAATCTTTAAAATACATACTGAACTGTGCTGTAGGATTTACCTGCCAACATCTGAAAAGCTGGGATATGATTACATCAGAGTAAAAAACGGTTACTGTCTTCTTAGCAAAGAGGATTCCCAGGCTAAAACGAGCGCCAGAGCTCATCTGACCTCTGAATTGTAATGACCCTAAACATCCAAGCATGTCAGGTTTTAAGAAAACACACATGTACTTCATTTCCTCTGTTCTCATGTATATTTCACACTGTGCCTCGGTAAATTGCCACCGGAGTCAAACACAAACTGCTGAGCACTCCGTGCCGACCACACTAATTGGCTGAAGAACAGACAATAACCCAATTAATTGAAATTCTCCATCACATTCGGAAGCCACACGCAGGACAATGTCTCAAGTTTACAAAATGAAAGCGAGGCAAATGCCTTATCCCGTGTCTGTGATGTTTTTTTCTGCTTTCACATTGCTGTCTTGTGAAAAAGTGCTAAGTACTGAAAAAACCTAGCAGATACGGCTTTCTCTGCAGACCCTTGAAAAATACCTTGGGATTATCCTCGCAAGGGGCATGCTCACATGCAGAATAAACTCATCAGTACTCATCCCGAGTAGCTCTGCAAGGGTGACGACAAGCAAATAGCAAAGCTTTAACTCTGATCTTTTGAGGCAGTTGTGACATCAAGCACTGATTTGTGCAGTTAAGTCTTAATTAATCAAGCACAGTAAACAGTTTTGTTTAATAACTTTCAAATTTCTTTTAGATAAGATATGGCACTTCATGCTGCAGAACCACTGATAATTCCAGCTTTGCATATTGATAACAAAGATGCCAGTAAGAGCTTTAATGTCATTTAATACAAGAGCAGATTTCTTCTTTATCTACACTCAAATTAAATGCGATCTTATTCCACTGCTTGAATTAAGTGCTTGCCTTTGAATTTATTGTTCACTTAAAGCAGACTGAAATTGAACTCTGAGGAATCATGATCATGAATTCACTGCGACTTCAGCACTAATACTCTATGGAACATAATGTGATTATTATTATCTCCCTCACTCTTTCACAGAACCACTTGGATTGCCAGCGTTCAGCCCCTCCAAGCTGTGAAATCCTGATTTGAAGAGCACTTTGTAAAGAGGACGGTGGTCTGTGGGGCAGCGGCTTGAGGTTTGGAAGGAACATTCATGCAGAACCATATTGAGAAGTACGAGATCGGCTTACACTTTGGCCTTGCTTAATTTACATCTTGTAAGAGTTTTAATCCCTTCTGACAGCTTCTTTTTGTTGTATTATTTATAGGTATCTAGTTAAGGATAGGCTACTTAGCAACACAGCCCTCAGGCTTGGAGCTGTTATTTCATCTTATGTGCATACTCCAAGAAAAAACATTTTTTAATCTTTGACCTTAAATTTATTAGTCTTAAAAAAAGACATAAAAAAACATTAAAATAAGTGAGGATGGGTGAATAGGAACAGTAACAAATAAAAAAAATCAGTTGCAGTTTGGTGATTTATTTTATGTTCAAATTCTCATCAATTGAAATGTTGGTGGAATGATACTAGTCCTAGACAGAGCACAAGTAGGGCTTTCAAATAGAGTGTAGCACTGTACTTCATATAACAGCATTGGTGTTAGAACCTGTTGGGATGGGTGCAAAGTGCCACACTGAAAATTTTTAAACAGCTACATTTGACCCAACCTAAAGGTTACACAATCTTTTATTTTGAAAGTGTGAGGGTGAATTAACATACACTAACAACATTTGGCAAATCAGACTGGGTGAAAATGGTTTGTGTATAACATTTTGTTTTGGACTACTTGCTGTACTAGAGCACACACTGTAGCCTGTTTAGAGGGGCACAGCTGTACCTCTCTGCTTGTCGAGCAGTCATACAGGCACAAGTGTGCATAAAAACAAGCCGTTTGAACACTAGCTAATTTAAGTAATTTAACACTAAAGTGGGTGTTACACTGCCATGGATGAGAAATTAAGAACATTTTTTGTATTTAACATTTTTTATGAATGTTTATGCAAACACAGTTTATACGTTGCTAAATTCCGTTGCTTTAGTGATCTGTAAAATGTGTAAAAATGGTAGGTTAAATGGTTATGAGTGGCCAGCCAAAACAGCTATGAGTGATCATTACCTTGCCCACAGCATGACTGACTTTCTTTTAAATATTTGAAATTGTGCAGTTAGAAAACCCAGACAAAAACAGGCTCTGACTGAAAGCATTAGGCGATAATTTTTGTCATGCAAAGCTCATCCCTTCTTACTGTTAACCTTAATGTAAATTGTTTTGTGTTTTCATTTCATCATAATGTTATCAAAAATAATTAATAGATAAAACCATTACTGGACACAAGGAAGAGTTGAATGCAAGTGTAAGTATACACCAGACATCAGACAAAACATCACAATTGATCAGTAACAAAGCTTAGTATTAAATAATTAAAATATAGTGTATCATCTCGTTAGGTGAATACTGGCACAAACATGGGAGTGGCAGGTGAAAGGTGAGGTCTTAAATGTGTGTATATTTATTCAAATGAATACACACAGACACACACTTACATAGAAACAGATATTGATTCACTTTGTTTATTTATTTGCTGTTTATTATTATTTCATAAATGCTGTCCATGTAGCTATCCATACAGTATTTATAATGGTCAGGACCCCCACAGAACCACCACAAATCAGGTACTATTTGGATCATTCTCAGCACTGCAGTGACACTGATGTGTTAGTGTGTGTTGTTAGTGCTGGTATAAGTGTATCAGACAACAGTGCTGCTGGCAGTTTTTGACTGATCAGTGTCACTGAAAACTGAAAACAGCAGACCAATCAAAAATGTCCAGCCACCAGCAACCTGTAGGCAGCATCCTGTGATAGCTACAAATACGTGCGTAATACGAAGCATAAAAGCATAGACAAAAAATACAGTGTCAGTAGAATGGGTTACACTGGACTTCTCAGTGACTCTCAGTATAACACTCTGGTTTTCATCAACGCAACAAGTTAGTTCGTTAACTCTCTGTCCTGTAATAATAAAAAAAGCCTATAAATGGTTTTCCAGCATTGAAAACTTGGCTGGCTTGCACAGAGTTGAGCTTAACTCTTACAGAAACCTATGAGATGAAGTCGAATGCCAACAGTACACCAGGGCTTATGATATCAGTCCTAGTAATTGACCATGTTATAACTGGTATAATGCCTAATATATAACATAGTAGCATATAAAATAACATAGTAGACGGGTCATAGTGTTCTTCATCTATTACTTTCTCATAACAGAACACTTCAGTCTTCTCCTACCTGACTGCAGGTCTGAGACCACTAGAGAAAATGCTGGTTTGGACCTAAAGAAGAACTCATACTGCATCAGGATAATAACCACAAAACACACAAAACAACTACACTGCTCAGAAAATTAGGGGATGTGTTATTATGCCATAATTTATGTAAGCAGTATATATATAGAAGAGTGCTGAATGTCAGGGACTTTACTCCCTAGTCACCTGACCTAAACACCATCAAGCATTTATGGGGCCACTTAAAGACATAGAAAGCCAAACATTCAGTGACATCATAACATAGAATGGACCAAATGGTGATCAGAATGGCTTCTGCATTCTCAGTGGCTTCCTACCCTTACTTACTCCCTTCAGTTTGATTTTATTAAATAGTTAATTATGATAATAATTCCTCCTAGGAAATGTGACTCCTGTTATGCAAATATTCAATTTTTCTGGAACGAAATACATTCATATAATGAGGTTTGACTGTTTAAACAGTGCACTGCTTAAAGGTTAGAAGCCAAACCCCAATGCAAACCATATTATACAGGTGAATATGTATGTAAGAGACAGAGTTTCTCATAAAGTTTTTCAGGTATTTTACACTGGGTTTTGCAGCACTGTATCAAAGTCCAAGTCTGTTTAAATGCCTGCTCTCAATCTGGTTTGCACAGGTCAGTTGGGGCTTTTTTAGCAATCATATAATGCATCTTCTATGGAAATCCACGTAACTAAACACCATCTTCAATTCCCTTACCAGTTTGCATTGTTTCAATGTAGCCACAAAACTCACCCCTGCCCTTTGCACCTCCAGGAAGACAGCTCTCTGGAAAGCCTTTTCCCAGAGTGCCAGTTCTGTGCCAAGCTGTACACTGAAGCAGTAGCTCTGGCCGTGACCCACCAGCACACTAAAGCTGAAACCATCGCTGTCCTGCAGCTCACAGTCCTGCTGCAGACCCACGCACAGCTTCGGTTGGATCCAGCAGTCCTCTCCTATCCACAGCTAAACAGAAATACAACTTAAGACTAAAAAGGAACAGTTACTTTATCATGCAGATTCTTGTTTGGACTGGCCCTGTTATATGTAAAACATGTTAGCATTAGTTTTATTAATAAACATAAATGTTGTACCTTATGGACCTTAAAGAGAACCTCACAGAGGTTAAATGTGGCCTCAGCTTGAGCCCAGTCTGATGCACTAGCCTGGGGAAGAAATACATTCTGTTAACATTTGCAGCGAAAGTTAATTTGCCCTTCTGATAGAACCTACAGCCTACACAGTACACTAAAGCTCAATGTTTTGGATCTGTTTCAAACTGTGGAACTGTAGCTCTAAAAACTTTATCTTCGAATTCATATTTATGCAATATCCTTCCATGTGACCGGCAGAGCTGAAACACTTATATAACGATTTATTCTGAGCATACACAGAGATAACCCATTAACACGGATGTATCGATTTACAGCCCATTTACAATGTAATATGAAAGTGAAAATGAATTAAAATGTTTTCCATAATGAAATTCCACCCATAGGTTTATCATTTAAGAACGTGAACCAATATGATTATCTGCTGAGTGTGCAAGTCCAATCTGAACTAATAGCAGACTGAATTTCAGAGGATAAACTTTTAACACACAATGTATGCAAAAAGTTTTTCAGCCAAAGAAAAAGCAAAGATAAAACATTGTCACAAATAAGTTATGTCCTATTATGAGTGGTGGTAATAGCTTTTCCTCAGCACAATCCATTTAAACTAATGGACTCATTATATATGACTATGAAGAATGCTCTGGCTGCTGCAAAGGCCTATGTCTGCCCGAAAGATGTTTTTGGAAAAAATGTAGCCAAGCACAAGATTGACTGCTCTACCCTCTCAGCGTAAAAGTGTGTCACTGGATGCACATGTGCATTTTCTGATTTAAAATTTGTGCAGAACCTGTCTTGGGCTTTACTTCAGAGTTATGGACTTACAGGAGGGCCCCTGAGAATGAAGAGCGAGGAGCCTTTCAATGCCAGAAACTTGTAGCTTTGAACCTGGTTGGCATCGCTCCTGTGAATGTGCTCGCACACCCAACCCATATGGATGATCTGCACAGAGAAACATTTGCGAGCTGAAAATCAATTGCCCTCAAACTGAAAAGAGAGTTTCTCATGGTGAGCACACACACAACCACACACATACACCTGCATTTCACATCCACCAATCACTGGCTTCTCAGTAAATGTGAGATATTGCATAAGCCACAGGCTTATGTAATTGCATTACAACAACTTGGAATTGATAAACAAATGCAGGTTTTTCAGGAATAGCGTCATTGATCGCTCTCCACTGTAAAAAATTCAGGTTAAGATGCCAATCATGCAAAACAGTATTGACAACCTAGCACCTAAACATTCTGATGTTATTTGATGTGTTAAGACACATGACAAAACACTAGTCCATGTCCAAATTGGTTCAGACATAGAAAGAGTTTAACTTAACCAATTTTGCAGTGATGAAAACGAAAATGATGTTAAAATTTTGAAATTGGCTCTAATTTTCATCATCCAGGGGTGTGTAGTTATTGCTCACAGCCTTTGATACAAATCTAGGCAAAGATGAAAGACCAATGAAAATTACATTATGTAATTCTATTTAAACTTGCATCACACAACTGTATATAGGTCTTACACTCGCAATCTATCAGTCACCTTGCCAGCATTTTTACCCTTCGACTTATATCTTCCTTCGGCTATTTAGTGATGCCTCGGATTCACATTAATATAGCAGATCATTTCTGCTATATTTGTGTTGAAGTGACTTTGTGCAGACAACTATTAAGAGTTGGTCAAAAAATCTCTTTCAGGCTTATAAAGATCTTGGCTGCAAATTGTTTAAAATTCATTTCTTGCACTATCATCTAGACTTCTCTGCAGCAAACTGCAGAGCAGTCAGTTATGAGCATGGTAAGCGATTTCACCAGGAAATTGCAACTATGAAAAAAAGATATCAGGGTAAATGGAACCCCTGAATGTTTGCAGGTTACTGCTGGACACTTATCAGAGATAAAAAGGTAAAAATCATGTGACACTTTGCTTTCGGTGTATATTGTGACTATATACAGGTATGAACCATTTTAATAAATTAACCTTTGTTTTTCTGACAAAAGTCTTAAAAGTTATAATAGATTATGAAAAAAATCTACTAACTCTGACTAAAACTAGAAAAGTATTAAACTCTGGATGTTGCTGCCCTAAACAGCTGGTCGACGCTGTAGATCCATAAGCAAAGGCAAAAATGTTGGGAAGTCTGTCATTAATGTGTATAAGTGTGTAGCTAACTTGCTCGTTACCTCATGTTTGGATTAGAGACTGTTCTAATTCAGTTGATATGATTAGTTTGTGACTAATAGCGTTCATATGTGCCTGTCCTGTGGTAAGTAGCACACATTTGTTTGTCTGCCCAATGCCTGCATATTCTTTCTCACCTATAACAATATAAGCTGCTTTACATTCATTGCTTCACAGTCTCTGTCTCAGTTATCAATAAATTTTTGGCTTCAAACAAAAGTAGCCCATCATACTATTCTTTCAAGTGTTTGTACCCTGCTGTACACACAGTCATAACAGTGCATAGTTGTACATTTTATAATTATTGTCCATTTTTAAGGATGTAAAGGATTAAGGATGCTGCTTAGCTGCTCGTGCTCCACTCATGTTTTCAGTAATATATATGAAGCAATCACATATAATTTTAATGCAGTTAATGTTGTAAAAATGCCCTTATATTTATATTACAGAAACCTTAAAAGATTAATGTGATCATGCAAATGTCTAGTCAACCTCCATTTTAGTCAACATGCTGTTTCACAGAACATACCTAAAAATTTCGGTAACTGTTGATCAGCCGTGAACTTCGGCTTCAAGGGACATTAGCAAATTTCCACGTACAGTAGCTTCAACTCAATTCAATTTATTTCACATTAAATGCTTACATAACATTCCTATTGAATTAAAGTCAGGACTTTCCAAATGTATTCTTCTTTAACCATTTTTTGGTAAAACAACTTGTGTGTTTAAGGTGACTGTCTTACTGCATGACTCAGTTTCTTGACATTCAGGTCACTAGGAGATGTTATGACATTTTTCATTAGAATTTGCTGGTATAGGTCATTAATCCAGCAATGATTGAAAGCCATTCTTGCCCGGATGCAACACAACAGACCCAAACCCTCATACCATACCACACCTATATTTCAAAGATGGGATTCTAATGCTGGAACATAGTGTTTATTTCTCTAGACATAATGTTTTTTTATTTAAATCAAAAAGGTCCTTCTCATCTGTCCAAAATATATTTTTTCAATCATGTGATTCATGTGACTTCCAATGACATCCGTGTGATGTTACAACAATGTCCTTTTTGTAGTGAAATTACGTGTTGTTCAATGTTCTGATGGTGGACCCATGAACATTGACATTAGCTTATTTAAAAGAGGTCTTTAGTTCTTATAAGTTAACCTGGGTACTCATGGTAATCTCTTTATCTGAGGATGTTTTACTTTAATAATTTAAGATGTTTGAGGTCATATACTGTATATACATCGACACCACTGAATTAATGGTGTGAATGCAAGAAATGGGAATATATGTACACATTCGTAAATGCAGAAACTGGAATTAAGTAATGCAATCTGAAATCATTAAGTGATCCTGAAATCTGGCAAATAAGTACATACATTATTTATTTTACATGCATTGTCACTTATTGCTTTAAAAACACTTTTTTAAGTTGTAACCCTGCATATATTTGTCAGGATTGTTGGGTTAGGGAAGGTTCTAGAGCCCGAGAAATCAAAACATGCACACAAAGATATATTTTGAACAAGGCATCATTTATTGCATGGATGGTTGGGGGTAACTGTTGCAGTTGTGGAAGATATTTCAACCGCCTGCCCTCCCCTCCCTCAGACATGGCCAAATGTGCCAAACTCAACTGAAATCTACCCTCAGGACTCAAACCCATGTCATAGTTGTTTAATTAAATAAAATTGCCACTCAGAGTGCCAAAATAACTATTTTCAGATTATTATTATTATTATTATTATTATTATTATTATTATTATTATTATTATTATTATTATTACTATTATTTAAATCCAATCCACTTTAAATTACATGTTAAAGGTAATTCACTATTAACTGCTGTGAAACACGTACACACATTCAGAAATCTATAAATAGTCTACATTAAATTATGCGCTGTCTTTTGGTACAATGGGGTCTTGGCATTATTACGAGACATTGGCAATTATATAATTAGGCATTTGTTTGTGTTTCAGAAACCACAAAGATTTCATTACCAGGGATAATGATTCATTATAGAGACATTCACTTGAAACTATGTGCTGAATTGGGTCTGGTTTAAATTAAACTAAACAGTTATTAAGAGGGTGCATGTTATTGTTGCATCCCTTATGTGGTTGAGAAAGGAATAAGGATGCATATTTTAAAGGAGAAGTAACTTCAACAGTAATGCAGTGTTTAATGCAACTAATTAAAGCAGTAAAAAAACATAATTGTTAATTATACTTTTGAACATTTTATCCAGTTTGTGAAATATAGACTTGTAAAATGACCGCACTCATGTTGCTACTAGTCATTACAGGTAAGATATATTTGTAGTACACAGATATGCACCATGTATCGTCCGCATTATGTTCTGTGAAATAGGACATTTACTAAAATGGACATGAATGGACATAATTTCATGGTCTGTTTAGGCTACTGTGAATACAAACATACAATACTTAGCAGTAATACACACGGACAATGCTATTAAAAACATAATTGTTAAATTAAACAACGCTGACACTAACAAAGGGCTAGGCTAACACATAATATTCAGGACATTAAACCAGAACACTAAGTAGTGACAAGAACCTAGAAACTCAGTCAAGAGTCAAGAACTTGAGGGGTGTGTAAAGAGACCAGAAAAAGACGCTCACTAAAATGAGGGTATCTATAAAAATGTTCTTGTCTCAATCTGCAACACAAGAACTTCCAATTTCCTTAAATTAAATTTCTTATTAAAAAAAATCCTTAAAATTCATTTTTCTGCTCTTGCCTCAGCCATCATCACCCCTATATCGCTCAGCAATTAATTTTTTATAACCTTTACACACACATATATATATATATATATACACGTATATCAGATAATAGCTAATGAACATTTGTGTCAGGTAACCAAGTATGAAAGCAGTTTTTCACTATTGCACATTTCAGCTGTTCTAATTCATCTGTTTTATCTTATTTTTTGTGTGCATTCCCTTTCTTGATTTTTGTGTGCACACACATGTCCACCTAGGAGTTCACACAATATTTTAAAAACTAGGTCCTTCGTGCAAAACCTCATGCATTAGTTCTTGGTATAAATGCTTTCCCTGGTACCTGCTGAGTGTGTGAATGATTGATATGCTTATCCACTTCATAATGTAATATTTATATACTTAATACTTGCCTGATTTGACAGTGGCATTTACAGTGCTCAAAATCTGACTTTCATGGTGAGGTATGGTGGTTATAAAAGTTTGTTAGGCGCTGGACTTAATTATGCAGCTCAGAGTGGATTTCTACCCATCTTTTATTAATCTTCAGTAACCGCTTTATCCTGGTGAGGCGTGATGGGTCTGGCACCTATTCTGGGAATACACTAAAAAGGGCATGTGTCTATTGCATGGCACCACACACTTAATCACTTACTGTCAGTTAAATAGCTTACTGACATATTTTTAGGAGTTAGGACAAAATGGGGAATACTTATCAAATTATGCAATACTTGAGGGTGGACCAGTGGCATCGAGGTAACACCCCACAAAATGCATTGTTAACAGGGCAGGAGAGCTAATGATAAACTGACATAAGTACAAATGTGAGTACTTTATTTACACAAAACACAGTGATAACAGACTGGTGCTGTTCAGGTGATGGAAAGGTGATGAAGACTGAAGCTACAAACAATGCTAATATATAAAGATAAGAGTCACCAGCTAATGCTAACACACACAGTGCTAACCCTAACAAACAGTTTAAATACAAGCATATAATACTCAGTGCTAATACACAAAGACAAAGCTAACACTAACATAATTGGTAACACAAAAATGTAGTAGGCTGTAATTGGGTAATTGAACAGCCTGCTATGGAAAGAGAAAAGTACCAGAAGAGAGCATTGCAGGATGATGCGGTTCTTCAGCACACATCGTCCTGACATATCAAAAATGCTCTGGTCCCACGTCACTGAAAGTAGCCAAAATAGCAGTACCATTTTCCATTAAGCAATTTCAGTGAAGCAAATTCTATAACAGGCTCCTACTGTACAAATAAGTTGCTGACCTGTGAAAACATGTATCCATGCTCATACGTAATATACAGCGGAATTCCTGCTCACCCAAGAAACCCTGAAACTCAAATAAAAGGAAATACCCTGGCAAATTGAACAGACAGACAAAAAGAACTAAAACTTAAACCTATGGGACAACCGTTACAGAAACTGTTAGAACCAGGACAGGATCCATATAGATATAACAAACTGGTCTTGCCCTTAATTGAGAAACACCTGACCACATCCAATATGCAACCACTTTAAGATCACCTTTCCCTCATATTGCCATGGGAAGCCTCATTAAGCTCTTGCAACCAAAAGACAGACCTCATCTCACTAGATGTGGTATACAAACCTGCATTGCTCAGTCTAGAGTACTGGTTTCCAATGCTGCGCCATTCTGGTTTGAATGCCAATTCTTGTTAGGTGAAATTGAAGTGTCAGTTTTTAGTGACTCTGTTAAAAATCCCAGTCTGCCTCCCAGTAAAGGGACTTCAATTTCTGTCTTTGTTTGCCTTGCCAGGGCTTCCCCTTTGCTCAATTCTCCAAAGTTCTTTGAGTTGCAAGGGATTGGTCAGTATTGAGCACCTGGCCAGGGGTGCCCCTGCAAGACAATATACATGCTGTAGCATGACAATTCTGATAGATTTAGGCATATATTCATTACATATATTTAAAAAAGTGTTTAAAAAAGCCTACCTGTTCATCAGGAGAAAGGTATTTGTTTTCTGCTTTGATCTGAAACAAAAGGAAACATTAATTAAATGAATTTAATAGTGCCACATCATGATTATACCTTTAAGAGTAATATATTTTAATGCATGAAAAGTGTCCTGCAAGGTAACTAATGCATAAAGTTTTATAATTAGCAGAACAGCAATGGAGCTGTTCAATTCATCAAACAACATTATTGTGCGTTCAGTGTGATTCATTCATTAATGGCTTCGGTACAACCTGGGCTCCCAAGTGCCGTATCCGGAAATAAGTACTCTTTTACTCAAGCCATCCATCAAAGCTTCTACACGGATGCAGTCCATGTTGTAGAAACCAGCCTTTAGTCTTAGCTGCACAGAAATGCAATCAAAGACGCTGCTTTCACAGGAGAATGGCAAACAAATTTGTCATTACCTGTGTTCCTGTATTCTGTTTTATTTTAGTAGATTTGCACCATGCATGACAGCACGTTTTGTCCTCCAGTGCCTGAGTGATGTATGGTATTTTTAAGGAGTACAAGGTTTATTCTGAAAATATGTGCTCTGCAGAACCTTGCTTTTTGAAAGGAAGCACTCGTTCTTTATAAACACAAACAAACAACAAACAACAACAACAAAAATACATGGACTTATCTGTGATTGTCAGAAGAATGGTACGCATGATCTTTATCTATGATTTTATTTAACATTGCTTTCAGAATTAATGGCTATTTCTGACAACCACAATGTTACAACGATACACAAGGTTACTTTGAAAAAAAGTCATACATACCTAGATTGGGCCAATTTAGTGTAACCAATTAACCTTTGGTCTTTGAATTGTGGGAGGAAACCAGAGACCTGGAGTAAACCCACGCAGACCGTGGGAAGACCAAGGATGCTGCCACAGTCCACAATAGTGTTACAATA
>JAUZSU010078842.1:0-20364 GCA_034780255.1 Parotocinclus maculicauda | reverse complement strand
AGATTAATTTAATACAATTTGGAATAAGGCTGTAACGTAACAAAATGTGGAAAAAGCGAAGCGCTGTGAATACTTTCTGGATGCACTGTATATAACTTCTGCACCACTAAAGGGAAAAATAGCCTGTTAGTGTAAATAGACCTTCCTAACAATTGTAATTGATTTATTAATGTATAGCTTTTAAACAGATTGTGCATGTGGGAATATGCATGACAAGAGAGACACGAGAGGCACAGGTAGGTGTTTGTGCATATATGGCATAGTAATCTGAAATGCAAAGGAGCTTTGTAACTGTAGCTGATGCTTTGAAAAATGAAGTTGGGTGTGTCTTCAGAAGATGAAGTGCCTTCACCTCCCATATTATTACAGCCTATTTTGGTCTGACTGAATCTCATCTGTCTATGTCACAGCAAAGAGTCACATCTGTGTGCAGGTGTCGTGCGTTTGTGCAAAGTGCAGTTGCATAGCGTTATTCGAAACGTGAACATCATGCTTGCGTGCATCCTAAGACAGCATTTCTTAAACAGTACATCTTTTAGATATATAACATGATGATATAATAACTGTTATTACCTCATTCATCTAAGGCTATAGGCATTTATTTCTCAGCTGATACTTATTCAGGAATTATGTAAAACTAAACCCCATCAGGATTTTGAGCAAGCTTTATATGAACTAATAAATGTGCAAATTCCTCTATCCAAAGAAAAGGACACCAAATGTTTCATTTAAATACCAACATCTGTATAGACCTAACACATTTACGTAGTTGCTTCCAGAAATATTTGGAAGTGTACATGAACACATTACTGTACAGATGCCATCGAAAACCTTTACATATTCGGAGAAAAATAAACCATCTTCAGGATAATCTCTTTAATATCAAATCTGGAACACTGATCAACTAAAATCTGTCACATTAAAAGCTTGGGCACCCCTAGTTAAACTTCATATTTTATTGATTTCCTAAATGGAAAGAATTAAACCTTTGAAAGGAAAAAATAGATATCTATTAAATATTTAATGGTATAATTTCGGGATAATGTTGGCATTTTGTCCACATTTGTGGAGTTCATATCAGCTTGAGTGCATGCTGTCATATGTAACTTAGATATCTTATATATTATACAGTGTTTTTTTATTTGGAATCAAACTAATCATGACAGGAATCTAATGACATATCAGCTGTTGTGCCCCCACTCAGTTTGTTCTGGCATGATTGCCTTCATTGGAACTTTACTTTTCAAACTGAAAAACTTATGTGTAAGTATGCGGGTAGGAAGACCTGCATATTGACTCCTATAGTTCGATTTTATGTTGTTTAATTTTGTAACAAAACAGTGATACTGTAGTAATAGAACACAAGTAGACTTTTACTGACTATTATAATTTGATTCAGTTTGTAATGTTCTATTAGTGTATCAGAAAGGCTTTAATACAGCAAACGTGACAAATCGATAAAAAGACTTTGCCCTCTACTCTGTGATTCTTCATGCCTATTAGACATTTATACACTTCCCCACTGAACCCGATCATATCACCCCTGCTTAGTACAAAGATAAACATCATAAAACCACACAGTCACCCGCTGAACCACCAACTTAATCAATGGGAGCAAGCTTATTGCAGGGCTTTCCTACCCTTTTATGAATGATCCGTGTGCATACGTACTGGTCCCACTCTCTCAATTTCACTTTGCCACACTTAACTCACACTTAACCTTTGCGTTCTACACCGTTTGACAGAGGCTTTTAAATTCTGTGTGGGGTGTTCATTATTCAGAGCACATTCAATTAATATGACTTGTAGGTGGTATCGTGTGCAGTTTGTTTTTTTAGTTAAAGTCTTTTTTTATTTTGTCAGGAATAGATTATGGTCACATTAGGGCATTCCTTGCACCATGCCTACTCACACTGTTCTAGTGCCTTGGAACATACTGATAATCATTTTCCCTCTCTTTTTTTTTGAAGATTTAAATGATTTTCTCAGGAAAGTCCAGAATAATACACTGTAAATACAGCTGCAAATTACCCTTGTCTGATCACTTGTAATTGGGAATTAATTGTGGGTTATTGAGTTTAGCAGGACAGATATCAGATTTGAGTCAATATAACAGAATTTTCAAAAACACATGAAGATAATACAATTCAAGTCTCTGTTAACTCCTCCCATTACACATTTTTTTGATACAACCATTTGCATTAATGGGTCTTGGGACCAGCACATGGAGTAGTTTTTTTTCTGAAAGTACTCTGCTCAACTGAACACTCCTTCCACTACAATTTTCTGGCCGCTGGCATTATCCACTAAGCCAGAAAGGCTGCAAGTGGTAATAATAAAATATGATTCATATTTCTTGCCAATAATATAAGTCAGTATCTTTTTTATAATGAATAGATCACAGCCTTTCTTCCCTCTTAGCTATAACGATACTATGCAATAGTCAACCTCATTTAAACAGTTTTTTATAGGGGCAGTTTTATAAACAGCACTCGGTGCCTGGTTTTACAAATGATGGGGCGTACATACAGCATTTTACCCAGCTGATGAGGAGACTTTGGAATTAAGCAAAATTGTTATTTTATTCCAGCCTACTTCCGAGCCTCTTCACTATATCTGTCAACAATAAATTATAATGCTAAAAACAGGACAGTGTGGTGCCATTATTATGTTAATACAGGTAAGAATGAGGCAAACTAGCCTGTCCATTTTGTATCCTCCATTTACTCTTCACACAGCAAATTGATGTCAAACTTGTGAACTGTGAACAATGTTTGTATATTAGCAAGCTCACTGCCCAAACAGGCATTCATTTAGTGTTTCAGTCATTAATACAAATAACTGTGACCAGTTCTTGGGTGTTAATGTTTAGTAACTACAAAGTAATTACAGAGTTAAAGATTGTATTGCTGACATTTGGCCACTGGGAGTGATTATTATAGAGAGAAAGTTTTGTTTTAATAAAAGGAAAACATATTCTCCCTTCATTCAATGCCAAGGCCCAGTAAGAGAGCCAAGGGAAGCGTGACAGCGCAGCATAAGATGCAGGGAGTCTCATTAAATTCAACAGGAGGAACTCTTTGTGGTTTGCTACATATTCTGTGAACAGAACCTTGGTGAAAATTTAATGACTCCAAGTCTAAATATAATTGCAACCATGATGTAACCGTTGGGCGTTTTGTACAATGAAATAATGCACCTTACCGAAAATAGACTATTCTGCTGTATTTACACATTGTGTATACACTTTACCTCATTACCGATATATCAGTGCTTTATCTGCATTGCTTTATTTGTTTATTTGTTCTTCAAAAAGCATAGGATCATCCTAACCACCCATAAATAGCTTTTGTATTTCCCTAATCTCAGGGTGGCACATTGGTTTGGTGAGTAGAACCTTCGGGTCACAGCAAGAAGGTCCTGGATTTCGATCCCACGGTGGAGCAGCCTGGGTCCTTTCTGTGTGGAGTCTGCATGTTTTCGCAATGTCTGTGTTAGTTTACTCCCGGTACTCTGGTTTTCACCAACAGTACAAAGATGTGCATTAGGTTAATTGGCCTGTTTTGAATGTACATTACGTGATTTGATGTAAACTTGTGTCCATCATTAAGATGGCCTTTGATGCTAATAGTGATGTAAAAAAACTACTAACCAAACAGCCAAACAATATCTTCTCCACCCATTATTATCTTCATCATTGAATTTTTCTCTGCAGTGGTGTCACCACTTCTATACCCTGCTGCACTATTCACAATGACTCATAACTCCCCTATGCCACGTGTGCCTTTTGCCTTTTATGTGCCATGATTTATGCACACATGTTTCACCCAGGTGGTTTGTCTCACAAAAAACCTGACCTGTGTCTCACATGATCTTCTCTGAGAAATACCTGATAGAGTATGTATCAGTCAATTTAGAGAGGTTACATTACAATAAATTAATTGTATTGTAGTGCATTGCTGGTTTGTTGTGGTCATTTGTAGGAAAAAGTAAGGTGCCTTTTAATGTGACAGTCTATAATTTTACCTGGTAAAATATGTCATTAATTAAAATTATTTATTTTATTTGTTTGAGATACTTACTAAGCCAGAATGTTCAGTTAAACAAAAGTATTTGGTATAAAATCTGTGATTTCCTTATTTACTAGAAAGGACAAACATGGATGAACATACACTAAGGGAAGTGATTCCATAATTTGTTCAGGGGTAAAAATATCTAGAAAAATAACGAAAGAAAGTCACAACAATAACAATTATTAAACAACAAAGTCACAACAATAACAATTAATGAACATATGTAATGAGTTAGAGACGAGAGCAGCAAGACCTGGGCTTGAAGGGGTCTTGAAGCTGAAAAAATGCAATTTGACAAAAAAGGTCAGTGAATTTTAACATGACTTTCAGATTAACAAAAAGCTGCTACAGTTATAAACCATTGAAGGAGTACAAACGTACACAGTGCTTCACTTAGACAAAGCTTCAGCATGTAAAGACAAGGCAAACAACTAACAGAAGCCTTATCAAAAATGTATCCAAGATTTTAAGCAGTGAGGTGAGTAGTTGAAACTATGGTCACTCTTACTTAATTTTTTTTTCTGTTGTTTCTGTGTTTACGCAGAATGCATTCAACCATTGTTTCTCTGCAGAACAAAAGGGAAGCTTTCACACCCCAAATAAGAAGACCAGAAATCACTAAGATATAATGCCATACTTCAGAAAAACTCAGCACCTCTGGGGACAACTTAGTGTCCAATAGATGACTTAAAAAGACCATTGACATTTGGCTGAAGCCTACACTAGTAGCAGGACTATCTTAAAAAGCAGTATTGTTAAATTGATTTATTGTAGGGACCAGACAAATTCTGGGATAGTACTGAAATCACTTAGGTCAGGTCTCAAGTGGGGACTTTGTGGGACCAGTGATGCACTTCATTGTGGTGGGAGGTTGGGAAGGTAATATCCATTCTGAAAGTTCATTCTCAGTAGTCATACTGTCAAGTCATATCTACTGTCAAGTCCATCTAAGAGACTGAATACAAGGGTGTGTTTGCCCATTACACAGAGTCCAAAGTTGATTTGGTGCATGATGGGCATTGCAAAGGATGAGAGAAAAAAACTTAACACAAGGCAAGGAAAAGATCTCTCCACTAAAAACATTGCGTTTTGAGGTGCCTGGCTAAATTGCCAAAGGCAGTCCCTTGGCACAAGCTGGGATATTTAAGCTAAAAGCCAGAGACAGTATGATTCCTATAAAAAATTACAAATGTCTGGTTATAGGACATGATGTTTCTGGTCAAGGGAGAAACTTTGTGTGAGACCTGCACTAAATCTGTATTCTAAACGGTGGGGAAAATAAGTATTTGATATACTGCAATTTTTTTCAAGTTTTCCCACCCTTAAAGAATGGAGAGGTATTTAATTTTTAGTGTAGTACACCTCAACTGGGAGAAACTGAATGTAAAAAAAATGCAGAAAATCACATTGTATGATTTTTCAATAATTGTTTTGCATTTTATTGCATGATATAAATATTTAATACAACAGAAAAACAAAACTTAATATTTGGTACAGAAACCTTTGTTTGCACTTACAGAGGTCAGATGTTTTCTGTAGTTCTTGATCAAGTTTGAGCACACTGCAGCAGGGATTTTGGCCCACTCCTCCACTAAGATCTTCTCAAGATCTTTCAGGTTTGCTGGATGTCGCTGGACAACATTGAGTTTCAGCTCAGGGTTTAAGATTATTTAGGTGTAGAGGAAAGTCCATGGCACTGCTACATCTCATTTGGACTTCGCATAGTGGCTGCAAAGCGGTGTGATTTGCAAAGAGAGGACATTGTCATGCTGCATTATGAATCCTTCTCCACAAGGATTCAGACTTTTTAAAGGTGATCTCAAGCTTATGCCCCCTACTATATGTACTGTTTGAACATCTTGTTCCAAAAAAGGTGTTAGTATGAAGCCACATAAGTAATTTCCCTACCTTTTTTTGCTCATATTGCTAAGGTAATAGGAACTGTACACACAATTAGCGATTATTTGAAATAAAATTGTGATGTGATATGTACAATCAATGGCATAGATCTGATTTGGACATTTTTGGGGATGTAAAATTTGGTCCGCACCTTCATTCCATTTGCATCCCTGCAGAGCACCAGTGCTGACTGTTCATATATTAGAAGTCACATCCCTCAGACTTACCTGCTGTTTTATGCATGGGAAACTGGGGATAAACTGAGTGATTGTTGGGAATACAGTAATCTGAGACAGATTAGCAGAATGCTTAAAAGCTGTTGACATAAGCCTGACCAGGGGCTGGTGCTGTGGTTTAGGCTAGTTATAGAGCTGCTTTCAGACAATCCCCTGTTTTAAAAAGCACTGTACAAATATATATGATTTTGTTTTTTGCTAAAGTCCATGAAACCCTGAATAGTTTAACAGGATCATTGCATGTGTCTGTGGGAAGTCAAAGTATCATCCACTGACATGCCCCCTAGGCAAACTGCAGTGACTTCAACAGGAGTCCTGTGATGCTCTTCAGGTGGTCCAACACCAGCTGTTCAAAGGATTTCATGATCACATACATCTCATTCAGTCCTGTGATGGAGGGTTTTTTGACAACCAGGAGGAGGGGGGAGCATTTGTAGCAAGTGGGCACCCCACAAAGGGAGATCTTGATTATCACTGTGAACATCAGAGTGGATGCATTATGGATTATAAAATGTAAGGTAATGTTTTGTTCCAAATTGGTTATCTGGTCAGCCCGGTGTCATTCACACTCGATTAGGGTAAGAAGTAAGCAAGGATAAAGAACTAATTCATTACTGATCCACGATCCACTTGGTGTGGATCTGGCAGATGTATACCGCGGTCAACAATGGATCCACTGAGCTTGATGTTTCAGTCAAACAGAGGACATCAGGACATGAAAAGTTCTTATCTGTCCTTGGGAGTAGAAGCAATCCAACCAATTTTTTGGCATGGAGCACATATTCACAAGGTGAACTGATAGGAGCACAGTTCAGAGCTTTACTAGTGTGCCTCCCCTGTCTGCATTTCATTCATGTCTCACAGAGAGCCACTGCTCTTCCAAACAGGATCTTCAAAAAGTCTGTAGTAACTTCTCCCTGATATTAAGCAGTTCCTTTCTAGAATTAGTAATCAATTTTGAATAACTGAAAACTCATAGAATAAATTAAACCAAGAAAACACTAGAGGGGTGGCTTGGTGGGTAGCACCGTTGCCTCACAGTGAGATGGTCCTGGGTTTAATCTTAGGTGGAGTGTTCTGAGAATTTGTGTGGAGCTCGCATGTTCTCCCCTGTCCATGTGGGTTTACTTTGGTACTCTGCTTCCACAGTCCAAAGACATGCTTTAGGTTAACTGATTATGCTTAAGTGGCACATACCTAATGTGTAGGAGTGTGTGCCCTACGATGAATTAAAGCCCTTTCCACGATTGTTCCTTGTTTGCCCTAGGTACCACTTGCTTTCTTGCAAGTAGGTACCTGCTCTCCCATAACCCTGTCCAAGATTAAGTGGATAAGAAAGTGAATGAATGAATGAAGTACATGAAAGGGCTGTGCTGATGCTGCCATGTCAGGCAGTATACAATAGAGTCTGCATGCTTTTCCACATGCTTTTGATGTGCAAATATTATATTCTATATATTTATAGCTAAAATACAGGAATTTATTCTTGTCTGTCCACTACACTGCATTGCTATTTTCTATAAATGAATATACATTTATTTTGCTTTTCATAAGCAATAATTTTAAAATACTGTCATTTTCTTTGATCTCTAAAGATGTTTAGTTAAACACAATGAACTGTGCAACAAAAATAAAATGAAAATAATGATGTTGCCTATAACAAACTGGTCAAGTAAATGACCTTAATGAAAGATTGGACATTTAAGCTGAATGTCTGTGATCATCAATCACCCAGATGGCACTGTATCAAAAAACTGGCATTGGCAACATTACAAAATTACTTTTGCAAGTCCAGAATGTCCAGAAGTGGCATCAACTTCTCTTGGCATCTAGAATGGACCATTACACAGTGTACTGTGGTCAGATGAACAAAAAATGATGCCGTGTGTTTCGGACCAATGACAGCAAGGATTTTCCAGATTGTTATCTGCAACAAGTCCAAATGCCAAAGCCTTAACAAAGGCATGTTACACTTTTGTGATGACAGCATTAATGCAGAAAAGTACATTAAGCAACATATCCTGTCTTCAAAACGTCATCTTTTCCAGGGACGTCCATGCATTTTTCAACAAGACAACACAAAACCACATGCTGCACACATTACAAAGACCTGGCTGTGAGAGAACAGGGTACAGGGTACTCCACTGGCCTGCCTGCAGTCCTGAACTTTCCCCAATAGAAAAAGTGTAGAGAATCTTGAAATAAAAAATATAACGACACCCGTACTGTTTGCCCATGTTAAATAGTGTTTGCAAGGGAAGTGTGACAAAATATCACAGAAAACACTAAATTACCAGCGCATTAATTGTCTTTTAAGTGAGGTGAAACAAAAAATAAAATATATCAGGTTTGTACTGTCTGGAATTAACTGAAGTCCAAGTAGGTGTGTGAAACATTGTGTTTTAAATGCATTTTCCATACTGTTTCAATTTTTGCTGATTTGGGGCTGTATGACAGTACATACTTCTTAACAGTACTGCTTTTCATAGTGTTATTGTGCAACTTAAAGCAATTTTATGTCTTGTTCAACAACAACAGCATCAATAATAATAATTATTAATATTTAATGTGTTGTTTTAATTATTATAGTAATTACAATAACATTTATAAATAACAATGACAAATCAAAAATAAAGTAGCCGAATAAAGTAACTAAATTTGCAGGTGCTTTTAAAATTAATCAGAATAGAGGTATTCATTACAATGCATTAGACATGTTTCTTGCACAGGTGACAATTTTTTGCCTGGTGAGTATATTATAATATAAATAATTATAACATTATTTTAAGTGGGTTCTAACAATAAACAATTTTTCATAAATTGTTCAAAAAATAAGAATATTTATTCCTGAAACATGATGACTGCTCTGCTGCAGTGCATATTCTTCTCGTAGACAAATACAAAACCATTAAAAGATTTAAATGTTTGATATCAAACTCAAATGTGAAACAAGACCCTTTTGAGAAGGACAGTAATCAGAATATTGTCTACTGAAGGCTTTGTGTTTAGGAGATGTGTTAAAACCCAGAGCTGTCTAAAAAAAAACATCAAAGACAAACTGAAGATTTAGGCAGAACATGTCATGATTGTTTCAGCAAATCTGTGTAGTCTGATGAATTATGGTTTTGGTTTGCATGGTGATGATCCACTTAGGTGTTTTCAAAGATCTAACACATTCATGATGTGTTGTTTTTTTTTGTATTCTTGTTTAAGGCAACTCCTTAATTTGATTGTTTTCATGTCCAAATATTAGGGTTTGGTCTACATGGCTTGTGTATTCAGAGATTATGTGATAAATCCATAAATGCACATTTCTCCATGTACAGCAGTTAATGTCTACTCTGTTGATTTGTGCTGCCAGTTTGGTTCCCGTCATGCTTAACAAGGCGAAGATTGTAGTGCTTGTTAGTGTTCATGGTGACCTTCAGATGAGAAGGTCTTGTTTTCAGCTGTCTGACTTGGATGAACTGGCTGCATTTAGCACTTCTAGGATTATGATGCAATAATCGATGCACAGACTGATGGGCAGTCTGCTGCACTAGCTTCTGTTGCCAAGTAACAAGAGTTAAAAAGATTTGTTTCAAAAATTAACAAAACATGCATTATGAAAATGGGGGCTGCATCTTTTCTAAAAGACTATTGGCCTGATCTGAGTATATTTGTGACTAGCTTAGATGTAACCTTGTGTATAACATTGTGTCTGTCATTAAAATGGCCATTAATGCTGATATGTATATTGAATAAAATGAATAAACAAAACAAAAGCAAAATATTAGATGACAACAACAAAAAGAAACACAAGAAGAAAACAACAAAAATGCAACAAAAACAACCTATATATTTCATATTTTCTATGTAAATTATATAGTCCATATATGTGTGTTAATATGCAGATACTTATTTCCTATTGCAGCAGTCAGCGCTTTGGCCTGTAGTTCTCTGCTTGCATCTACTTGTGTCACAACACATGGAAGAGCAGCCTGTCAGGATTATTTCTGGATAGGGATTAGCTACATAAAGGTGCATGTGTAATTTTAGAAAAAGAAGCATTTAAAACAGACGTAGCATATCCAATTGATAAAACAAAATTTAGAAAGTGATATAAACTATAAATGCAGCCATCTCTCCAAGGCACATCTGACAACTCAATGTGTTGTATTGCACATAGTCCTTAAAATGCCGCAAACCTTAAATGTGATCCTTGCCTACAAATAAAATTGTGGCTGCTGTGTTTTCTGCCAAAGGTTGGGTTACTATTGTCATCTTAAATTTGTCACCTGATACATCTGTGAAGTGTCAGTGAAGTTTTCTTCCAGCACAGTGTTTGTTCCCCACATAAGTTGTGTTAACTTCTTATCATTTACAAAACCAATAAAATGTGCAGTATTGGAGTTCAGTAGGGCTGGCCAGATTTGATTGTAGTTTGTGAACCATTAGGAATGTTCTGTACTTCTGCATTAGTAGGATAAAGAAAACCATATTAAACAAACAAAACTAAAACATTATATTTTGTCATTTATTTATTTAAAAAATCTCCAATATAACATATCTGTGAGTGGCAAACTATATGGACCTCTAGGCTTAGTGGTTAATTTAAAGTTGAAATTAGAGTAGAGTGTATTTAAAGAACAGGGATCTATCAAACTCTGATCTTCACAATGTTTGTCACTGCATGAGGAAATGTACTTTTTGAGGGGCTCAGAACAAGAGGGTATGTTCTGAGGAACACATGTTAACGAAAGTTACGTATGTAACTACGGTTCTATGGATCCCGGATGACCGCCAGAGGCGGTGCGTAAGCACTGGATGTTCCCTTCGCGCATGCGTAGTTCGAGCTCGAATACCAACGAAGTCACAGCTGTGACCAATCGGATGACGTAGCCATATGCTATATAGCCCCTCGTCACCCGACATTCTGTTCCCAGAATCTTCTCGCACCGAAAGGGGGAAGGATTCTGAGTGACAGACGAGCTCTGGCGGTCATCCGGGATTCATAGAACCGTAGTTACATACGTAACTTTCGTTTTGTTTGATGTGATGTTCTACTGAAATTAAATTAAATCCTTAAGTGGTGCGTACATGTAATCAAAGAATCTATAAATAATCTTATTAATTTCAATGAATTTATTAAAATAACTTGAGTCGTTCACAATAGTATCTGTAAAGGATGATTGTAGCAAAGTGAATAAGGCTTTGTAATAAGGAAAGGTTGTCATTTTAAATTATTGCTCTGCCACTGTGGGACCTTTTAGCAAGAACCTTAATCCTCATTTAAGTGTTCACTGATTTCAAAAAGTTAAGAATCCTCTTAGAGAGTTCCTAACTAGCTTATGAGTGATCCAGAAGCAACCACAGAGCAACTCCCCAGCAAGGAGAACACTTTTATCTTACAAAAACTTATCTTAGTAAGGAGGCATTCGAGGGTTGACCCGGTTGCTAGGTATGATTGGTTGTCACTTCCCACAGTTATTCTCTCTCTCTCTCAAACACAAACACATTCTTAATGAGGAAAATACTCTATAGCCTATTATAAGCCTTTGAAATGTCAGGCATATGCTATTTAAGCATATTTTACACAGATGCTTATTAGCTTTATATTACACTGTTTACAAAATGGGATATTTAAAATGAATATGAAGAGGATCCCATAAGAACTGCTGGACAATCTGATCCTGTCCATGCCCCATCTTTGTCAGTGTGTTTTGGCACACTTGGTTGACCATACATCCTACTGAACAGTCAATTTTGACATGCTTCTGTTCACCCCCATGCTTATATCACTTGCTACTTCACCATAATTGAATTTGCATCTCATTTGTGTAATCAAACAACTGTCTTTGACTTTTCATTTGCTTTTCTCATGATCTTTTTTAATTAAATAAAATTAAATGCTTGTTTTTTAATAGCTTCATGTTCATTTTTGTGAGCAGTATAGTAACAGAGTATTTACTATGCTGGCAAATTTGATGAGCAAAAGCCTCCTCTCTACTCCTAACAGTCTTCCACGCTCTGCTCGGCGGACCACACCCGCACACGTTTACCGTCACCCTCCTTTTAATCAGGCACACCTGTATCTCATTTCACTCTTCTCATTGCTCACCCTATTTATTTACACCGTCCTCACTCTTTCCTTGCTAAGTCTCTTGGTTACGCGGAGTTCTAAGCATTCCATTTGCAATTGATTATTGCTATACTTACTGTTGCCGACCTGTTTCCGTTTCTCATTTCCGCCTCCGTCTTGCCCTTTTGTTCTTGTTCGACGTGCTATTTGGTATTCCACCATAGACTGTCTGGTTTTCGAGTTTGCCTGCTGATTTTGAATTTGTCTCCGGAACACTGGGATCTACTCTAAAATTGATGCAAGATGTGCAATGTGACTTTAATTGACCAATTAAAAAGTCGTATGTCTTACATCAATTCACCATCACCTTAGTGTTCCTATTGGCAATATGAATGCAAAAACAAAAAGGCTCTGTAAATAACATAGTTCATCGGTGGAGGACAGTTCCCAGCAAATTAGTCACTAGAACTGTTGCAAATTGCCTAATGTTGAAACACTGATATTGAGAAAGGGCTGAGAGTAGGTTCTTCTCATGTACTCTATGTGTGGGTAACATCCAGGTTTGTGCCCAGTAACAGGGTTCACATACTTTTTCTTGCGTGTTCCTGAGCAACTTACAACAAATACAGTGTAACAATCCAAGCAATTGTGGGTTAACGGGTTTGCACCAGTGTTAGCCTGGTAGAGTCTGGATTTTGAACTCTGTTCTACCGGTACAAAAACAAACCTTTTTTAATCTAGGTATCGACAAATGGCATCTGGTGAGTACGGTGGCCCAGAAGGGCCAACGCAAAAAAAAAAAAAAAAAAAAAAAAAACCTTTGACACAAATACCAAAAAATGGCATCTAAAAAAAAAAACGCTACACAAATAACAGCACTAATAAAAACGTCAAAGCAAAAAAGAAAAGTCACAACATAAATTTTAAAAACTACAATGCAAATAAGAAAAACGCAATGCAAATAAAAAAGCCACAACACAACGGAAGTAAGCCACAACGGAAATAAGCCACAACGGAAGTCAGCGGCAGTCCTGCGCTATTATTGATCCTGAGACGATATTCGCAAGCGGAGAGTTTTTGAAGAAGTATGAAAAGTAAGTAAAAACTGTGTCTCTAGATTATTTTGATTAAAGCTTATTACACATAAACAACATTGTTCGCTTTGATTAGGTCAATATAGTTGTGTTGGCTACTTTTGCGATTATTGTGAAGCTAGCGACGTCGTTACCGACGTCATTTTAGTAATGTTACTAAACTAGATCTATTCATTATGCTAAGTGAACACAGAATTTTAAGTATGTGAAACAGCTATATTATTGATGTTAAGTGACTTTGGTCCGGTTCCTGGACTTCTGTTCCTGCCAAATAAAATGTATTGTAATTGTTGTATGTTTTAGAGAGAAATGTTTTGCCCGTATTGTGGATTCAACGTGAAATTGCATGTCAGCGTTTTGCATGTCATGTGGCAAGGACATCAAATTCTTGTACCAGGTTGATCAGCATGGCACAAGTGAAGGTAATGTTTAAAAAATTACTTGTGTTTTTGAATTATTCAGGACCTGCACTGTATAAATATAATTTTGATAACTGGTTCTCTTGATAATACTTGATTAGCCTCAGAACCAGGAAGCAGTGCAAAAAGTGCAGTAGAGTCCTTCCACAGGTACAGGATTTTGAAAGGGAAGGAGAGACAATCCTGTTTTAAAACAAAGAAAGCACAACAGAAAGACACCCCTGTGAAGGTAACACAATGCATCTCATATTTGTTTTGTATCAGTGGACATGCTTACAATAGCCTTCTATGTTTCAATGTAGATTTCAGTAGCCTTAATGCGATGGAAGGATGGAGCACTAAAGCCTGCAAGAGGAACACTTCTTCCTCTTGCAGTGAATCCAACTGTGAATGCTGAGCAACTACACAAAGCTGCTGTACAGAAAATGAGGGACTTCAACAAAAATATGCAAGATGGTCCCTACGTTCTACTGTACCCTGATGGTACAAAAATAATTAATATTCCTGGGACAGAAACCTCTTTTACTGCAACGCTACAAGGAGGCATTGGGGAAGGAGTACAGCTGAGGAGTTCCATACTATTTGTAAGTTACTCTAAAGTTAATAATCAGATATTTCTTATATTAAGTAGTATCATTCAATTTTGACTTTTACATTTGTTTTATACAGCTCAGGAATCCATGTCTGATTCAGATTCAGAAGTTGTCATTACAAGACATGGTGCTTCAAAACTGAGTACATCTGACACAGTAGTAAGTGTAACTTGCTAAATTGTAATTTTGTATAGTCTGTTCTGTCTAGATTTAAATAATTTATTTAATTTGAAATGCAAGATACTATTATTGTTCAATAAGAAGGGGTACATTATAATGATCAATTTTCAAAAAAATTCACATATACAAACATTTAGATCGGCCAAATGTTCCTATCAGCATGTATTTTATCTTTTAGTATACGTCTGTCCAATCTTTATGCATTCAGTAGTTCTGTCATTCAGATGAAACTAAATATATACATTTTTCCTTTAGCTATGGGAACCTGCCTTGAACAGTACCAGTGATGGTGGAGAATCATGCAGTAATTCTGAAGCGGTAAAAATGTGGCCCCCTAACAGTAATGTCTGTTGTTGAAATACTCTAAATACTATTGAAATGTCTATTGTCAAATAGTTTGAGTACACACTGTTTATGTGTAGTTTCCGTACCTAGAGATCGACATGATCTTTGTTTACTGTGGGATTAGTGTTCCTTCTAAACACAAATATTATTCTAACCTGTTATCGTTGTTGAAACAGATCTTACTTTCAGACTCAGAAGAGGGCACAGGAACATCAAATTGGGCAATAGAAAATACATTCTTTTCTCTACATATATTAAGTAGTATAATCAATTTGAAAACATTGACAAAATATATTTTGTGTTAATATTTCAGCAAATACACACAACTATATGCGCCCATTGTAGTGGAGGACGAAGAGGACTTCAGCAGTAATGAGGACAGCTGTGATGTATTAAAGGTTGCAAAGTAAGAAAATTTTAAATCTTAGTGTTTGTTTTCCAGTCAAACATGCCAAAAGTATCTGCTCACCTGCTTTGCATTTGATAATGTACGTTTTGGTTGAAAATGCCATGGAAACCCAGTCCATTAAGCTTCAACTCCAGTCATAAAATATCCTCCCCACTACATCATCCACAGTCAACTGTCAATGGTGTTATAACAAAGTGGAATTGACTGGGAACAACAGTGACCTGCTCTCTCAGCTTTAACGACGGTCTGCTTCTTTAGATGCTGAGGTGCATAGTGCACATATATCTTCAACTTTCTGCGGAGTCAATCAGTACAAACTTTAAGAAGTGCATAGAGAGCTTCATGGAATGGATTTCCATGGCAGAGCATTTGAATCCAAGCCTTATATCACCAAATGCAAAACTAATACTTTGGTAATATAATGGGTGTTGATACTATTCAATTATGTAATCTATCTGATAGAGTGGAACATCAGTCTATATTGGACATAGTTACAAACCTGGCACTCCAGATTGTCCGCCATCCTGTCAGCAGATTTAACATTTGCCGCTCTGACATTTGGGATGGAGCCATCAGGGGATTTAAAAGAGGGACATTCTCAGAAAACAAGGGCATCCTAGTAAAGTTTTCAGATGATGGGGGCAGGTTTGAGGAAGGGCTTGATACAGGTGGCCCCAAAAGAGAATTCCTCTCTCTTTTGATGACAAGACTGAGTAAAAGACCTATATTTGATGGTCCTGCAGAGAGCCGTTACCTCATCTACAATTCCACAGGTACTGTTTTGTGGTGAAAGTTTACATTTCTCTGCTTAGTATGAAAGCCTGTTGTTAACTCTGATTTACTTGCCATTTCTTTGAGCAGCAATCAGAGAGGATGAATAAGTTTTGGCAGGAAAGATGATTGCTGTGTCCATCGTACATGGTGGGCCTGGCCCAAATTTTCTGTCTAAAGATCTGATCAGCTACAATTCAGGGCAATCCAGTTTTACAGCTTCTATAACAGACATTTCAGATGAGGAAATAGGGACAGTTTTGCAACAGGTATGAGGGTCATTAAGAGAGGGTTATCATTTGGCCAAGGAAGTTGATTGAGGAAGGCAACAGTTTAGTATACTTGGAAACTGTCTATCATCATGATTTACTTATAAAATGTTTACTCATTACATTTTATATTTTTTAGATCGGGAGTGCATCCTCATTGACAAGCCTGCAAGACCTGATTCTACAAACAGCACCATGTTGCAGACTGCAGGCTGTTTCAAACATGTCAAGTCAGTAGAGGAAAAGCACCTCATTGTGAAGGAGTACCTTAGGTGGTACATAATTGACAGGAACTACAGAGCAATTAAAAGGTAGATAGTTTTGTTGTTCCTTAAATTTTAGGTTAAAGCATGGTGTCCCTGTCTCATTAATTCATGTGAAAAGTGGGTAAGGTGCTGGACTAGTAATTCAAAACTCCCTGGTTTAAACCTCACCACAGCCAGGTTGCTGCGTTAAATCTTTGATAGCCCAGACTGTGTTATTTTACTGTACTCTTGTCACTTTACAGAAAGGTTGTTTTAAATGATAATATAAAATCTTATTTCAGATTTAAGGATGGACTTGCTAGCTTGGGGTTTTTAGCAGCACTGCAGCAGCATCCTACCGTGCTGACCCCTGTTCTTTGCAATTCACCTATAAAGTTATCAGCCACAGACATGGAAAATATGTTCCAGCCCCAACTTAGTCCAGACGGAAGCAACAGGAGGGCCTTGGAGGACAAAACAAAATGTTTCTGGGCAGACTACCTTCTTGATTGTGAAGGTTAGTCAATATACTTTTACTTTTTCACTTTTTGTGTCGATACATATAGATATGTCTATGTTTAGTAAATTATCTCATATGCTTTCTCTTTCTAGAAAATGACAGTCCAGTAACCTTGGATGAGGTCCTCATGTTTGCTACAGGTGTGCCTCGCGTTCCTCCTGCTGGAATAGATCCTCAGCCATGCCTTCAATTCCTCACCAGTTCAAAATTTCCTATGACAAATACATGTGCAAACACTTTAAAGCTGCCTCTTTTGGACAGCTACATAACCTTTAAGGCCAATATGAACTTTGGGATTAAGAATTCCCCTGGCTTTGGATGCATCTAGTTTGTCCTCAACTGTTTGCTATCTACTCTTCAACCAAGAAAATAATGGTATCAATCAACAAAGGTTATTTTTCTTTGCATTTAAATCTATTGTGTTTAAGTGACGTGCTAAGAGTTTAACAATTTTCTTGTAGGTTATGGTACTGTTTTAAAAGAGGCCATACTGTCAGACCGGCTGCTGATGTTTTAATTTTTTCGATTTCCAGGGCAATCTGGATTCTTTCTGTGTGAAGTTCACATGTTTTTCCTCTGTCTGTGCAGATTTACTCTGATTTACTTACTTTTTCTCCCAAAAACATGCAGGTGAGAAACAAAATTGTCTATGACTGCGTTTGATATAAACGTGTGCAGCGATGATAAAAGTGTGGTTAATAAATACTGTGTACCTGCCATGAATGTAACAAAAGGTGCAAAAAAACATTGTTAAAATCGTAATAAAATATTTTATTAGGATTTTGTCCTTTGATTACATTCGTGTAACTCATGACGTTTACCTGGTACACAAATTTATATTAAATACACTCATGGACAATGCAGCATCTCCACTTTTCTGACTGTGGGAGAAAACCAGAGCACCCATAAAAAACATGCAAACACACAAACTCCACACAGAAAGAACCAGGATTGCCTCACCACCAACCATACACACTCTGCAACCATGCTGCCCTTTTATTATGCACACATCACAATATTTTTCCCCCTGAATGGAACACTGAAAATATTGTAATAGTGGAATTATTTTGTTAAGTTACTTGATTTTATGAATGTATTTTATTTTTTTAAAGCCACTTCATGGCTGGTTGGTTAAAAGTAAAATTGTAGAAAAAGCTATAGCTTGTTGACTCTTTTTACATGTTATTTAAATTCAGGGATAATTTTTGCAAGTACATCAAAGTTTCACAAACCTGACGTTGTATATGTTGTGGAAAAAACAATCTCAGTGGTGTAATTTAGATTTTAAAACAATGGTTCACACTTTGGTTACATTTATAACATATATTTATTAATTACAGTTCATATTAAACTTAAATAATTAAAATTATGGACAAGTTATTGTCTCACATTCACCTTACTTGCGAGACCCTGGAGTAAAGACAAAAAGAGAACATACAAACTTCCGAACAAACCTGGACCTCCCCGCCTCAAGATCAAACGTAGGACCCTCCTGCTGAGTGCGCTACCCAATCATGTTGTTTATATTGTTTAGTTATGTAATGTGTCCGATTGAAATATATTAGAGATCAGCCATGTTCTTTTGGGTGATGTAGTTATCTAAAGCTGACTCCCATTGAAGAGGTGGTGTCAAGCCACTTAGTCTCTGGAGCTCTTCAAAGCACACTTGTTCATCGTCATCATGGTAAGCTGCTGGTGCCGGCAAAAGGCTTTCAAGCTGGGTCAAGATGTGTGTGGATACTGGGAATCCACAGTTTGTCCCATTAAATCTGAAAGCAGGAAAAAGTATAGCATTACACAACCATTAATTTTTCAAAAATATGAGAACAAAAGTAATATTAATTGGAGCATGGGTACAAATTACCATTATAACTTATAAGGTGTTCTAAAGTGAAATCAATCCGAAAGAATCTCTTCTAGTAGTGCTAAAAAATTTAATCATAATTAATTACCTGTGAGGTAAATAGAACATGGCCTCTGGCCTTCCAGATGGGCATTTGGATTGCCGCACAGGACGAATAACATGAGTGTTCCAGTAGTGCTTATATTCATCCAGTTATTTCTGTAGGACATCCAGAAAGCAGTATCGCAGCAACCGCATATGTTCATAGCTGCCATTGAACAGGTGTCTCTCCTTCAAGTCACCAAAGAGATCCGTCCAAAATTTAATCCTTTTAAGAAAACACATTTTGTAAATATGTATAAAATTCCCTTACCATGTAAAATACTTTACAAATGTTGACTTGTGGTGTTTGGAAGTGCACAGTGATATAAATAAGTTTTTAAAAAGTATTTATTAGAATTTTTAGCATCAAATTTCTGATAGGAAATGTGTACTAATGAACCTTAAGTAATAAGTAACCAAGTTATATCAATCACACTTGTGGACAATTTTGTTTCTCCAAATCGCCTCACTTCCATGTTTTTTGAATTGTTGCAGGAAACTGCTGCACCTGAAACCCACATGGACACAGGGTGTGCAATATATTAAGTGCAGACAAGCAGTCTTATGTTGGCAATGAATTAATGTAACCTAAAGCATCAGAAAAAAAAATCTACATCAACTCTATTAATAAATGCAATGGTTGTAAAAAAATGTGGTAAAGTAGTTAACCTGTGCTTTCGAAAGTAGGACCACCAGCTTTCAATCCGTTGGTCGGACACTAAAGTGCCATACATGTGGCTTTTGGTTCCTGCAAATTTATCTGTTTGCTCAGACCTCAAGGAACAATGAAGTGCTGCCATAAGCCCATTTTCTGTTCCACAATCTGTATGAAGGTGTATTGGAAAAACTCCAAAATGATCAACACATTTGGTGTAATTCAGAGCAATTACACAAGGATCATTGTTGGACTTTCCACATTTGAGCCACATAATTTTTCTCGAAAAACCATCAATACAACCACTTATGGCAATTCCATATGGTTTCAACTTGTCATATTCATCTACGTGCCAGACTTCATTAGGTCCCATTAAGTATTACACTCTTCTTACAAATCTGCTTCTGGAACGATTCACTGTTCCAGGCTGATCCAGTTCTTGCATTAGGTGCATCACATCAGATCTTCTGACTGTATAAGAATACTTTTGTTTCAGTGTTTGCCACATTGCTCGGTAACTAAGAGCATGCCTGATCCCTGAAGTTCCTGAGAAACAGCTGCCCGCACAGTAGAAATTGGAGTATATAGTTAGTCCTTCTGGTCAGGGTTGTATCATGTAGCCTAGTCTTCTTTTCAAAGTTCTAAGACTT
>JAUZSU010078732.1:0-20367 GCA_034780255.1 Parotocinclus maculicauda | reverse complement strand
TTTCACATCAGTTCTTAAGGCTTATAAATAAATTGACAAACACGAAAACGAAGGGTATTCTATCTATAATTTCAGTATGTTTTAGTTCATTTTGAAAACACATAATAGTTTCAGTTAGTTATCGGTTTTTTTCTTTTAATTATCGTTTTTATTTATTTCAGTTAACGAAAATGTTTTTTTCAATTATAGTTTTCGTTATTTCGTTCATTTTCGTTAACGATAATAACCCTGGAATGGAGTGCTGCATAAAAAAAAATATCTGCTTTATTTATACGCTCCCAATTTCTCTGATTTGGGGTTTACATCAACTAAAAAGCAGAACACTGCATGTTAACAACTGGGATTTAAAAAAAAGGGGTTCAGTTAAAAAATCATGCTGTTGTGTGAGAAAACTGTTTTACTTGAAAGAGGTCTTATGTATCCACCTTGGTCTGTGCTCTCATGAAGGGAAATCCTACACTGCATTTGAGGAAGTCAAGCTGAATCAATTCACAGGAAATGCCCTTTTCTTCCTAGAATAGAAAAAATCATGAGATCCACAAAAAAACAGATCACATTGAAAAACCACACATTTACAGGACTTCTTAGAAAGCAATTGTAATGCTACCATGATAATGCACATACAAATAAAATTTAAAAAACAAGACAGCAACACAAAACATAAAAGGAAAACAAACTAATAAACATGGTATGCAGAGGAATTACGACCTAAGCAAAATGAGACAGTACAGGTTACATACAGCTTTTCAACTGGCCTGCGTGGAAATACTGAATGCTGCTAACACAATGGCATATAAAAAAGCAACACAAAGTCAGGGTCTGCTCCAAAATCTTCTGCTTTTAACTAAACATGTAACACCTATAAACCAATTTTGAATGCTTGAAAAAAGTTTCATAGTCATTATAAACTACAGTGCTTATCAAGCCACAATACGACAAAATCTCCACAAATGGACGAAGCACCGTTGCTTCTCTGTATATGAGCAAGCAGCATGCAAACAAGCCAAGGCATGACAAAAGAGGTAAAAGGAAACGATAAAATTATCTGCATAATCTCTAGAAAATACTACACCTCTGTGTGCACACTGAGGCACATGTACGGAAATGCAGGAAAGTCATGGTTTAGTGCTGTTTTGCTGCATCTGGGCCCGGGCAACTTAATTAACAAAAGAAACACTAAATTCAAAACTGTATCAAAATTGTTATGTTACAAATGTTAGTTCCAAAGGGTACTTTACTACATATGACTACCACAACTAAATAACTAAACCTAAAACTAACACACTATGTTAATCCATAGCATTCATAACAGCATTGTGATTATGTGAATTATGTGCATTGTACATAAAAGAAGATACATGAAGGTGCATGACTAATTTCTTATCTTTACACATAGATACACACATAAAGCGCACAATGCATACAATAAGTGGACAGTAAAAGGAATATGCCAGTGTGTTTGGAAGCTTTTTCAAACACTGCATAGCTTCTACGGCTGGATTGTGTAAACAGTCAATCCTTGAACCTTGTAAGGAATGAACATTCCCACAGTGAGAGTGTATTTAGATGATCTTTTACAGCCAATGTGAGAGAGACCGAAGAAAGCTGAGATCCATCAGGGTTCTGACAAGTGCACTGATAAAATAGACACACTGTGCTCATCAACCTCCGAAGCTGCATGTGAGGTTGTGAGCTTTCCCTTACTAGTTGAAGCTATTCCTAGCTGGACATAAGAATTAGAAGAATTGGAAAATAAAATTATAAATAAATAATAGAGTGAGAGAAGTGAAAATTAGTGAGCTCGGAAGCATGTGCAAAATGTTGTTCCATAGGGCAGATAAAGGAAGTCTGAATGGCACTTCATTTAATTTATTTGCACGTGAACCATAATACCCTAGAGTTTCCTTTCCTTTCACTCTGTGCTGTAGATCATTCAGCAATATTATACATATATCCTCTTTCTTCCTAGTATGACCACAAAGAGAAGAGTGTTAAAATGAAAAATAAGTATTTTTGATGCCCCAGTAGTAAGCAGCAACACAGTAGGACAAATTGGAAACCGCTATTTTTATCAGAGATATACAGACAGTTTATTTATGCATTATCCACCAAGTAGTGTGTGAGAAATAGCTGACATGTAGCCACAACTCTCTCTCTTGACATAGGTCATCAGATTGCTTGCTCAACACTTTTGTTTTGTATTTTTTATCTGTCTCATTCTTTGGCTTATGTTTTAAGAACCTGGTTTCAGTCAAAGTTCCTGTAGCATCTAGTGAACTCCATGAACTGTTGTGATTAGATTGAAAGAGAACCCTTTCTTCTAGCACACCCTCCAAATGGTTTGTTGGCATGTAGGTAATGTCTAACTGTGGATATGGTTATGCGGTTGCATGACTGATGAAACCAATAAACCTTTGTCTCCTGTCAATTGTGTATTTTATAATACTCCCAATGTGAATTAATCACTAAGGAACTCATCTAAATCACATTTCTTTTAACCAAAGAAACCGAAAGTCATGAATGATTAATTAAGAGTTACTAAGCACTTGATTCAAATAAAATTGCATGGAATGAATGAAACACTTCCAAAAACATGAATTAACTTAAGTTTTAGCAACAGTAAGAATAAGAGGTCAGCTTAAAACTCCACCCACAATGCTTTTAAACATTAAGATTGGAAGATTGTCTGTTGCTTCCTTAGCAGCTACCTGTATTCCCACTCACACTAGGCTGGATACATCTCTTTATTTACATTGCCTTCATACTTCCCAAATACCAACACCTACAAATCGACTAATAAACATTAAATGTCCAACATATGAGTGTATTAATGACTCACCCTCTGCAAAAAGTTGATGTAGTGGACCTCCCTGGAAAAATTTAAGTAGATGTTGGTGTCATAAGCGTCATCCCCAGCATTGGAAATGGTAATGTTGAGGGACACATTTCTCACCCCTCCAAGAGCAAGATGAGGCCTGACATGAAGGCTGCGTGGACAAATGGGGAGGGTTTGAACAGCTCAATAAAAAGATATTAATAACAAGGTAAATTAAACATCCCCCAGTATCACACTTATAGAAACTACATTCGCAACCATGTCATTATGCAAAGCAGTACCATCAATAAATGTAGAAAATTAAGTAATTTATAAGTATATTAACTACTCGGTCTACTGAGAAGTTGATGGCAATTAAGCCATTAAATCTTATTTCATTATATCATTTATCTACACACGTTCAAAAGTGGTGGTGCTGGAGCTGGTTATGTCTTTAGATAACTCCTTCTCACCTCCCATTTCTATAGCTTGGCCAGTAATGATGGGTGTGGACGCTCTGACTTCAAAATGAAATATACCCAATTATTTTGTGAGCAGTGTAGATCTTTGCAGTTGCAAATTGACACCAAAGATAATACAAAGTAATGCCACACAAGTGTGCTGTTTTGTAGAACCCATACTCGATGGTTATATGGTATAATGTACAATTCTAAGTATTACATATGTGTTTGTTTTTACCTTTTCCTGATAATCAGTTTAAGATTTTTCCAATTCACTTTGGCATGCTAGATATTAGCTTCTGGGTAAATCTTAAATAATAGCAACCTATTCTCACCTAATTAGTGCTGTGTTGATCACAGTTCCTGGGTTTTTGTTTATATACCCTCTTTTTGAGACCTGACCACAGGTTCTTAATGGTATTGAGATCTGAGCAGTTTCCTGGCCATGGACCAAAAATATTAATGTTTTGTTCAATGAGCCCTTTGGTTATCATTTTTGCCTTGTGGCATAGTGTTCCATCATGCTTAGAAAAACATTGTTCATCTCCGAGTTGCTTCTGGATCACTGGGAGAAGTTGCTTTTGGAGTGCGTTTTCATATAATTCCTGCCTCATGGCGTGTTTTTAGGCAAAAAGTCTGAAAAGGGCTTCATGAGAGAAAATAACTTTACCCCAGTCCTCTGCAGTCTAATTCCAATACTTCCTGCACAATGTCAGTCTGTCCTTGATGTTTTTCTTAGAGAGAAGTGGCTTCTTTTCTGCCCTTCTTGACACCAAGCCATCCCCCAAAAGTCTTGGTCTTAGTGTGTTAAGATGCACTCATGCCTGCCTTCTGCAAGTACTGAGCAAGCTCTGCACTGATGGTGACCCGATCTAGTACCTGCATCCTCTTTAGGAGAGATTTCTGACACTTGCTCACCCTAAAGCCTTCTTCACTGCAATTGAACCACTATTCTTGAAGTTCTTGGAGATTCGATAAATGGTTGATCAGGTTGCTATTTTAAACGTTTTAAATTTTAATGTTTTTGTCTGTGAAACCCTTTTAATGCAATGCAATGATGACTGCATATGTTTCCTTGGCAGTAACCATGATTAACATAAGAAAGATTTAGAGCAGTTCTACCTTTTTTAACCTTTGTCTGCTCTTCTAAACAGCATGATAGAGTGATATCAGCTGTCTCATCCTCATTAACATTTCTCCTGAACTAACGAGATCATTACTGAAATGATGTTAGCAGGCCAATTTGTAGAGATAAAATGCAGTTGCTGGGATGCAGTAATTTTTGTGATAGGGTCATTCTTATGACCAGGGAATGACTTAGTCATGACTTAGAATTAATTGCAATTCGTCTGATCACTCTTCACAATCTACAGTCAATACAAATTGCCGCCATAAAAACCCATGCTGCAAACTTTGTGAAACCCAAAATGTATGACATTCTCAAAACTTTTGGCAATGGCTATACATAGTGGTGCTAAAGAGTTTGTGTGCCCTTTAGAATTTTCCAAGTTTTTGCAAAAATATGACCTAAATATCATATATTTTAAGTCCAAAATTAGGTATAGAGAAATCCATTAAACAAATGAGACAAAACTTTTATACTACTTCATATATAAACATTGAGGAAAGTGGTCAAAAATAAATATTTGAGAGTGGCAGGTAACAGGTTTGTGGAAGTGTATCATGGGATGATTTCTCAGTAACTTAAAAAAAGAGATGTTAAAGCTCATCAGGCTGGAAAAGGTTAGAAAACCATCTCTACAGAGTTTGTACTCCCCACAATCCACACTTTGTCAGACTGTGTACAAATGTGGAAAATTCAAGAATACAAATGGCCAACCAACAGAGATCACTCCAAGAACAAGGTATGTAATAATCCAGAATATCACAAAAGAACCCAGGGTTAAGGTTAGGACTAAGCATCTAAAGGCTTCTCTAATTTTGACCAATATTGATATCCATGTTAGTGTAACAATAGTACAGAATTTGAGATAAGTCTTCTTCAAAAACAAGCCTTTCTATCTATGGTTTGGTAATGAATACATCTACAAGCCAGAAAGCTATTGGAAAACATTTTGTGGACTGATGTGACCGAAATAGGAGTTTACATGAAAGAAAGAAAGACATTGCATTATTATAAAAGAATACAATTTGTGACACATGGTAGTAATAGTATGATGGATTGAGCCTGTTTTGCTGACCTTTGGGCTAAAAAATTGACTAAAGTCAACAGGTTACCATAAATATTTTGTTGCTCAGTTATTGCCGCACAAAAGTAAGTACACCGCTCAAAGTTTTGTAACCGTTCCTTTATATCTTTTTTTGGGACAACACTAAACAAATGACACTTTGACACAATGTAAAGTAATCAGTCTTCAGCTTGTATAACAGTGTAAATTTGCTGTGTCCTCAAAATAACTCAACATATAACCATTACTGTTTAAACCACTTTCAACAAAAGTGAGTACACCCCTAAGTGAAAAGCCTAATTGTGCCCAAGTGTCAATATTTTGTGTGGCCACCATTATTTTCCAGCACTGCCTTAACTCTCTTGGGTTTCACAGGTTGCCCCTGAAATCCACTTCCACTCCTCCATGATGACATTACCCTGTGCCACTCCACTTTCCGTTTGAGAATGCCCTTTAGGTCATCTTGTAAGTTTGTTTGTAATACTGCCCTGTGGCCCAGTTTCCAAGGGAGGGGATCATGCTCTCCTTTAGTATGTCACAGTACATGTTGGCATTCATGGTTCCCTTAATGAACTTTAGCTCCCCACAGCAGGCATCACTCATACAGCCTCAAAACCATGACATTTCCACCACCATGCTTGACTTTAGGCCAGACACACGTCTTTGTACTCGTCACCTGGTTGCCGAAACACACATATTTAACAAACCTGCTCCCCTTTAACACCTGAGTCCTAACTCTAATGAGTCACATGACACCAGGGAGGGAAAATGGCTAATTGGGCAGCTAAGCTATTACGAAGCTATTATGTACTATTATGTAGCTAGGTGTACATTTAGCAGTAAACCTGTAAAGGTGTTTACCTATTCCAGTGTCATTAAGCTCCAAATTGTGAAGTTTTCTTTCATGATATTATGACACACCACTATAGCCAATTTCCCTGTTTCACTTACTGTGAATATGCATATGCAGTTTGGAAACTCAGTACAAATTGTTGGAATTGTTACTAACTGTCTAACTACTTTTATTATCTAATAAAATATGTTATCTGGAAATCAACTTAAAGTAAGCATGTAATACATGGAGCGTTTGCATTTTTTAACTGGTAAAAGCTGCATAAATCTTCCTTAATGAGAGTAAGGAAACATTTTTTTTTACTATACGAGCAAAAGAATTTACAAAGCATACTGTGAAACATCCTTAAGAGCTCAAAGACTTTCAGAGCTGGTGAGAGCCAAGCATGTGTCAGAGTCCTATTATACACACCCACACCAACTTAACCTTTATGATGTCAGTGGATTAAAAAGAGCCAGCAAGATTAAGCCAAGTACAATGAAAGCAAAAAGGTAAAAAAATTGAACAACAGATGGAGGATTTACCCAGAAAGCAGCAGTTTCCCATGTAGCCTTAGGTCAGCAGCACAGTCATCAGACAGACAATTCTTTTCAAACCAAGTCTGCAAATAGACCAAGTACAGGATGTTTACTCTTAAAAGTCAGTGTCTAAAAGGTAAATCTCATACTAGAGGGCGCAGTTGTGCAAAGATTCAGACGATGTGGCTGGTCAGTGCATGAGCACTTTTCTGTGTAAGGAGGGCATGATCACCTTTAAGATGTGCTTAACTTTCAAATAAACACATTGCAGACAAAATCAGCCAGAGAAAAAAAAACAATTTTGTGGCTGGAGTTTGTAACACTAACTAATCCCTGACATACACAAAGATGCTATTTTTGAACTATAGGCACACGACCTAAAACAACTCAAGCAAGGTATTGAGATTGACTGTGCCAGAAACTGTCAACATTTTATCATTTATCATTTATACATATTAGTCAGCATCTACTGAGTAATCTTCAAAAGCATATCAGAATCATGTCAAAACAGAAAAAAATGTTACTAAATATATAAGAACCAACAGATGAATGTAACGTAATTTGTTGCAAATGATGAAAAGCTAAGAACAAATACATTGCAATATAACCTCATTTGTTGCTGCAATTTTATTTCCCTTTTTCCAGCGCAGAACAGGTGTCAGTCCTTCAAGTCCTTCAAGTACATGTTTGCCAAGGCTGTAAGACACCTCAAAAGTAATGGCTGCAAAGACATCCTTCACTTCTTTCTGTGGAAACACAAACAAAATATTTACTTTAATGTCATTAAAGTTCACACATCACTAACATGTTATAAATATTCATTATAGAACTGTTAAAACAACAAATATAAATGGTGTCTTAAGACTTTTGCACAGAACTTTCTTATATTGTGCAAAATATGATAAATCTTTCATAAATCTTTCATAAACCTTATCCTTTGTGTAAAAGCAGGCAATGTCAAGTGACATTTATAATAAAGCTGGACACCAGTAATAGTCAAATAAAAAAAGGGGTGGAAAAACAAAGATGGCAATCATACTCCCACGTCCTCCCATCCCTAGCAACGATTATCCTACATAACCTACATTTAAAATTCCCTCTAGCTTTCCCTGGCACTAGACTAGGAAACACTCTATCAAATAGTAAAATTTTATTTATTCAAACCTATGTTAGTCATAGGGTGCTAGTTAAATGTGGGAAATTAGCCTTTAGTATTCTCCCTTATATACTCTCTATTAAATATCACTCATATCTTTGTCTGTATCTAATACCATAATGCATTTGGTGAATAATAACAATTACTCAAACCCCCTTGTATAAATACCTTTTTTCTAGTTGCCTCTTACTGGTTAAGTTTTATGAGTAGACTTTGCTGAATGCACCCACCCATCCCTTTCCTCAGCACTGGTAAAAGAGAAAACTAGACCCGAACTAAAGGTTCATCATAATATACATTCATCCATCCATTTCCTTAAAGTACTGTTAAAAATTTTGCTGCTAATGTTGTTGTTTTGCTAAAAATGCATTTTTACACAAACATTTCAACATTTCATTAAAGATTCAACAGGGTTAATTGCAAATTTTCTTGGTCTAAATAAAAATCACCCCATGTCTCATGCATTACATGGTTCTAAGGATAGTGTTTTTGCAGTAAAAGAATCAAAAGTACTTGTGCTGCATTGGTTTTAACAGCAAAACCACTACTCAGTTTTAGATATTTTATTTTATTTAGAAGGTATCATATAGGCATATATGACTGCCCTGGAAATGACCCTTACCCTTTAACACTCAATACTGTAGGGTAAACATCCAGTTATCAAAACTGTAATTACTTAATCTCTTCTAGTTTTCTAATGAAACTTGAATATAGTCGATTCCGGTTAATGGGACCACATCGGAAAACGTTCGTTTTGGTCCTAATAACCGGCTGGTCCGATATAAAACAAACATGCCCTATGTTACAAGACGGGACGAGCTATGTAACATATTAAATGTTTATTAAACCTTTATTGTGCTATTTACACGTATAGGGAACGTACAAACAAGAACTACTGTTGCTTACGAAGTTTGTTCATTGAAGCTCACAATTGTCGTCTTTGCGAGCCAATAATTTCCACCAAACAACGCTGACTAGTGTTTGATTGTTGTTGCTTGATCTTATCCAGAAAACCAATTTTTTTCAGCTAATGTCAAGTCACGCACAGTTCACTGACTAAAGTGTTCTGATGGAATTCCTTGCACGTGTTGCCCGGACACTCGTGTTCACGCTTGACTTCAATTCGCCGAAAAGCGGAGATGCAGATGGATCCAATAACCACGCTGATGGCTACTGGGTGCTTCGTTGTGGGAAAGAAAGTGGTGGGCGTGTTCACCTGCCGCTGGTTTTGCTCTTGTCAGCACAACATTTCGGATTTCCTGACCTTTGATAAAAGCATAAATTCTTCCGGAGAGCACAGGAATCCTCCCATAAATCGCTAATCGCTAGGTGGCGACTTGTGGCTTATTTTTCTTATTTTTATTCTCTCACGTTCTTTGGTCCGATTAAGCGAATAACATTACACGTATATAACAGGATTTGTTTCAGTACTTTAGGATTTGGTCTGAATAAGCGGCTGGTTCCATTAACCAGTGGTCCAATTAACCGGATTCGACTGTATTATATTAATTTAAAAGGCCAATCCCAAATTGAGCAAGCCTAGGGCAACAGTGACAAGGAAAAACTCCCTGAATATAGATGGATGAAACCTTGGGAGGACCAAGACTAAAAAAGGGACCCATTCTCCTAGGGTGGCCTAGATGTTTGAAATTTAAATAATTAAGGTGTAGTAATAGTAAAACTAAGTAAATAATGCAATTAAAATCACATCGTCACATAATAACTAAATGATGGAGGGCATTACATATTTTTGGAAGTCCCATGTTTTACCATATGTGAACGAATCACCATGCAGAATAGAAGGATTATGTCCCCTGTCTATGACTTAAATAAGCCTAAAACCAAGGCATCAGCTTAATTTAAGTGGAATCATTCTGTAAAAAATGTGCCTTACGACAAGAAAAACGACAGATGGCAAGACACAAATGCTGTCATCAGTTACGTCGTGAAAGACGTAATGTCAGTTCAGGCGATTGACAGAGACTGGTTCGGACACCTTTGGAATACTTTAAACCAGATATACACTGCCAAAGTATTGTCTAATTTTCATTAACCCCTACTCCATAGTCACATGACCTAATTTCACTTGAAGACACAGAAGACCAAGCATTCATTAACATCACAAGATGCTCTTTGGAATATCATGCTGGGATTACATGGATTATCAGATGCCGTGTTAGATCAAGTGCATGCAACAGCAAAAAGGGGAGCATTACATATACTGAGCATTCTGAAATATATCGAAAGATAAAATTGACTCTTCGCTCAACTTGTTATTCTATGATTGGTAACAAACAACATTGAGCAAGACTAGAAGAATTTTCACTTGTGTGATCAGACCTGTGGACCCCACTGTACATTTTGGATCTTTACCCTGTTGTAAAACCCACCGCTGACCAAGCTGGACTTTTTGAGCAGAGACTGACTTGTTTTCATTTACTTAACCAAGCCCTTGATGCTTTGCACCTTAGCAGGGTTTCCATGGCCTTTTTTTGGAGGCAAAACAGCCTCATAGCATCACGTGTATAGTTTTTTGAAAGGTGGCTCATCAGACCCTGACCTACTTTTATACTGTGACAGATGAGCCTGAAATGCCTTGATGTTGTAAATACATGGTTCCTGCTTTCTGTATTAGGGCCTGTCCGACACAATGGTGAAGGCACCAGAGATCCACGGTTCTATCCTGACCTTGGACTCTGCTTGTGTGGAGTTTGTGTCCTCACTTTGTCCATGTTGGTTTTCTCTGGGTACTCCAGATTCCCCCCATATCCCCAAACACATGGGTTTGGTTAATGGTTTGCTCTGAATTGCCCCAGAATGAATGTGCCTAACTAGTATCAATGTAACTTTGCTCCTGTCGTGAATTGCCATTAAGGCCTGATGCAAACCTCCCCCAAAAAAACAATAATCTGTGTGCTTATATCCTTTCTAGAGGCAATGTGTTTTTGCACATTCATGACTTGTTTTCAGCCTCATCCCCTCCGCAGGCAATTTATCAAAAATGATCACTTGTTGAATCATTATTTGTAAATTATTTTGTGCGTACAATGACATTTCTAGGGACATTAATGACTGGAGATATGTTTTATTTTTTATTTTGCTAAAATAACTTCAGTTGAATGAACGTTTAATAAAAAAAACCCTTTAGAATCACCTGGTGTTATCACCAGGCAATTAAGAATGTATGATTCATTTCACAGTGCGCAAAGCTTCTCAGGTTCCCTCTGCAGGGAAGAAGATTAAACATGTATAAATGCACAGGGTTCACAAGTCCATGAAGTATTAAATAAGTTCCTCATTATAATTTGACGTTCTCTCAAAGCTGTACAACTAACTAATGATGAGTTTTCCCTCACTACAGATCAGAGGAATGACCATCGACCAGGCCTTGGCTCAGCTGGAGTTCAATGACAAGAAGGGAGCCAAAGTCATTAAGGAGGTAATTATGGAGTGTTTTAACGGTTCCTTAGTAGATAGATCACATTACCCTAATCTGTATGATCTGCACAACCGGATTGAAAATGCTGCACACAGATGAAATTATTGATTGTTTATTTCTGTTAAACAGGTTCTGTTGGAAGCCCAAGAAATGGCTGTGAAAAACCACAATGTTGAGTATAAATCCAATATGTATGTTGGTAAGTGTCTTTGGTTTTTATTCACCAGTGTTTATCTGTTTATCTTCTTCTCACTTGAATTAGTACACAGGCTGATAGATAATAGAGTTGTAACACTATAGACCCAGTCAAAATTCGAATGAAGAATAAACAATAATTATTTTTCTTATATAAAAAAAATCCTGCGATTTCATCAATGTGGAAAACAACGACATTGTGTTCCTGGGGTGTATCTGCAGATATACACAGTTTTGTCAAAAGGTTGAGGACACTCAAAATTACATCCATAACATGGATATTAGTGTGAAGTTTGAGTTGGCAAACCAACTCTCCATGGACTTTGTTCATGGATGGAAGGGCAGCATATTGTTGGAAGCGTAAATCTTAGAATGTGTCATATTGAGATTCACTGGGGTATTTAGTCCAACCCGTTCTACTGCTGCTGTTTGTCTATGGAGAATTCAGAAATGTCTGCTTTACAAGTGAGAGTCGCTGAAATATGAGAGCTCAATCATGAATAGTGGTGTCCACAAACCGAAGTGTGAGTAAACACTTTGGTAGAACAGATTGCATTAAGAAAATAATTTGAACACAAACAACGTAACAGCTTCTGGCACTCGTTATTTGTCTCCTGTCTGCCTGCATGAAGTGCTGTGTGTGTGATGGCTGCTGTTTCACAATCTGAACAAAGATCCAGATCTTAAAATATATTCATAGATTGAAAATTAACCAAGCATTTGGCTTTTGGCTTTTACCCTATTTGTAACCATTTATCATTAGTTTAGCAAGATCGACTGCCATTTATTAGCCCATTTGTAATAATTTTTGCAATTAGACTGGGAAATTCAGCCTTTGAGTTTTTTTGACTGAGGAAGAATGGAATGAGATGGAGGGTACTTATTCCTGTAGATTTATTTTAGGGTTGCTCTTTTGTTAACGGTGCTATTCTGAAATGTAAATAAATCATGACACTGATGTTGAGCTAGGTGTGTGATTAAGGATTGTCTATGGTAATATCTTTATTATTGTTTTAATAATGCATGAGCTAATATTATTTTACATTATGATATATTTATATTATTGTTACTGAAACACGCCTTGAAGTTCACACATTCGCTGCATTTTGTAGCCAGGTAGGATGCACACACCACCAGCCTTGCTGTCTACGTCATAAGATTTAAGCACTAGTAAGCTTTTGATTTACAACAAGAAAAGCAACAGAAGGCATGTTTTCCTTTACTTTTGCATTTGCTTTAATGTCATGTCTTACCAATAGCAAGCTGGAGCAATGCAAGACCCTTACAAACACGTTTTCTAAGCATACAAAGCATCGGAATGATTGTTACTGAAAAAAGTCTTTTTTTTTTTTTTTAATCGCACACTCCTATGCCGAAACGTCAGTGAAAGAATGAACACAAACATTAGATCAGAGGCTTGGTCTGAGGCAACAACGCTGCTAATACATCAGCCAGTCCTCGTGCAGTTGCCAGTGACTAACCTGCACAGATTTGTGATAAAACAGGGTAGTCACCTGATTAGTTGTGCTAGGTGGGCTCATCAATCAAGTTGAAAGCTGCCTATAGCTCAGTCTGTATCTGTAGACATGGCAGCTGTGCTAAGCTTCTCCAAGGGCTTCCAATTATTCAGGTGCTGCAGGATTTATATAGACTGGGGACATATATGCAGCAAAGGCAGGTGACAGTAAGTTGTGTGTCGATCATTTGGACATTGGTCGTGATGTAACAGATGTTTGTGTCTTCTTCTAAACAGCCGAGTCCTTTTCAGCAAAAGGCAAGTACCTCAAACGCATTCGTTACCATGGCCGAGGTATGTTTGGTATCATGGACAAAGTGCACTGTCATTACTTTGTGAAGCTCATCGAGGGAACACCACCCACAGTAGAGCAGAGGACAGCTTTCGACCAGGCCAAGGAGTATGTGGAAGAGCTGAGGAACCGGACAATAATCCATTCTCTGTAACACAAAATCCTATTTGTCAAATGCTCACGTTTATGTAAATAGTACCAAAATAAACTGCCCATTATTTAAAATGTCTACTGACTGGTGATTTCTGGGAACTTTGTAGGCATTTGAAAGCAGCACATTCAGGCTGATGGCATGAAATATGTAGATTTTTCCTTATGGCCTTCTTCAGCCAAGTAATGTCATGATCCATGACATTTTTGTTCATGACATTTTTGTCCATGACATTCTTCATTAGTTGGATGACAGCATGGCTTCTGCCTTCTCTCTTTACTGAAATGGATTTGTCATGTGCCCTTTTAGCTTGAACATGACCAGAGTTGTTCCACTCTCAAATGTGGAAGGCAGAGCAGCTGATCTCTGAATGGTTCATCCATTTTGAGTATAGGTAAGCACCTTTTAACGACCATCCGACCAACGTCTGTTCACTTTTACGACCAAAGTTGTAACAATTGCAGTAAATTATAATAGGAACAAAAGTCTGTCTTTGTTGTGGCCATAAACAGCTAGCTGTTGACTTTATATTTACAGTATATTACAGTAACAAAAAGGCATTGTGACTATTTTAATGTTCAGGCAAACCGACAATGTACTTTTTCACATAACTCAATGTGGTCATTAAAAGGTGCATACCTGTAATTAGGGTTTGTTTATTGGTGTAATGACGTTATTATGCTTGGAAAAGGTTGACAAACATATTCTGTCACCATATTCTTTCAGTTGACATTTTTATACATGGAAAAATAATCAGCTACACAACCTGAAGACAAATTCAACTGATCTGCAGCAGCTTTGAGGTTCATTTTTCATTTTGTTAGTATTATTTTTGTTTCTGCATAGGAGATCTCTAGGATTAATTACAATTGCTAAACTTTGCTTGGTGAGATGCTCCCTAACGGTTTTATTCATAAATTAAGACTGTGTTCGAGTCAATTTCAGGTTTAAAAGAACAAATTCACCCTGCAGCATCCCAGCAGCCCTAAACGAGTCTTTAGATCCATTTCACAAAGGTTCATTATTCCCCTCATTAAATTAGGATGAGTCTGTTTAACTGCACTAATGCCACACAATGAGAGGGTCCATGCTGCAGAATGGCTTCCTAAATAAATAAAGAAATGTGAATATTGAATGAAAAGCACTCTAAAGCCTTTTTGGTGTTCAATTCATAATGACATAGTACTACACACAATATTTCTTCATATCATGGGGACCATTTTCAACCATTTTCAACCATTATTTACCTTAACTTAAAGCTAAAAGCATCAAAACCATTTGTCTGTGTTTTTTGAGAAGCTGTGAAAGTGATAATGTGTGAGAAAGGAGGCGGCCTGCAAACCGTTCCCTTATGGCTACTTTCTCATTCCCCCCAGTTTCATGCTCTTAGTATAGCTTGAGCATGAGGTGAGGGGCTCTCTATCTCGCCACCTGCAGTGCATTCTCAAGTAAAATGCCATCTCCCGGCCCCAATTTAAAGCAGACAAGTGCCCTCAATTTATGCTTAGAGCCACAGACTTTCCCCTTGCTGCCAGAGCTCAGTGCTGAGCTACGACAAGAGCAACAATTCTCTCCAGACGAGATTCAGGGTGTTACTGGAGTGCTGCTGAGTCAAAACATCAATCACTTTTACATTAACATATAATGGAGCTGGAACAGCCACGGTGTGTTATGATGTGGCTCTATCACAACACACCGTGTTATTCAGTTCCATACTTATGTGCAGATCCCCATTTTTAGAACAACATATTATTCCTAAACATACACAATGGGAACCCAATTAACAAATGAAACAAAATATAACAAAATACACTTGGTAATTTATTATTTCTGAAAATGACCTGGAATTGTGTGGCAGAAATGTGTACAGTTCATTTGAAGGTGACATTGGAGTCTAGGTGTATTCAATCAACAGGATGACAGTCAGGTCTGAGTGGACATCCTGTTGTTTTTGAAGAAAAGGTATCTCTCCGTGTCTGATCTCCCTTGCATGTTTGTGGAGTTATATAGTGGCATAAACAGGAGAGAGGAGGAGATTTCTTAGGGCCTCAGGTAAGTGTTCGTAAGGGTTCAAATCCACGTCTAGTCTCGACTCCACCAATCCACAGCTAGGCTTATTGTGTACAACCTAAGTAAATTTAAGACCATGGTTACTCCTAAGGACTGGCTGACTAATAAAGATATGTAATGTAATAACCTGCAAGGTCACAGAGGAGTCCATGTAACTAATAAGCAACTAAAGGTTAATGGTTATGAGTCCACCACCAAATATACTGCTCAGAATAATTAGGATATTTCAAAATTAAATACCCCCTAATGAAATATCCCCTAATTTTTTTAAGCAGTGTAATTAATTTCCATTAAAGAATTTGGTTAATGGGCTGTTAAAGTGGGTATAGTAACAAAGGCTACAATTGAGTACCGTGCAAAATGCATCTATACTAAAAATATAAATAAATACAATAATCAAATAAATACAAAAATATAAATGCAACACTTGTTGTTGCTCCCATTTTTTAGAGGTTGAACTCAAAAGATCTACGACTTTTTCTATGTACATAATAGGCCTTTTTCTCTCAAATATTGTTAAGAAATTTGTCTTAATCTTTGTTAGTGAGCTTTTCTTCTTTACCGGGATAATCCATCCACCTCAGAGGTGTGGCATATCAAGATGCTGATTAGACAGCATGATTGTTGCACAGGTGTACCTTAGCCTGGCCACAATAAAATGAAACTGAAAATGTTTTAGCACACAGCTCCTTTTGAGGGAGCGTGCAATTGGCATTCTGACTGCAGGAATGTCCACCAGAACTGTCGCCCATGAATTGAATTTTCATTTATCTGCCATAAGCTGTCTCCAAAGGCCTTTTAGAGAATTTGACAGCACATGTAACCCCACCAGCCCAGGTGTCTTCATCTGGGTCACCACTTGACTGCAGTTTGTCGCCGGAACTGAATTGAGCGGGCAAATACTCACATTTGATTGAAGTTTTCTCTTTATGAATGAATCCGAATGAAGTTTTCACTGTACAGGACAATGTCAACGTTGTGTATCGAGTGGCTCATGGTGGTGGTATGGGTATGGCATGTATGTTATGAACAGTGAACACAGGTGGATTTTATTGATGGCATTTTGAATGCACAGAGACACCGTATTTCTGTAGAAAGTACAGTATCTTCACAATTAGCTAATAATTGTCACTGTGCCTAAACACTGTATCCAAACCATGGTATGTGAGTACCCAGAGGAATACCATGCAGACATGGGGAGAACATGATAATTTCACACATGCTGGCCTGGGAACTGTACTGGAAATCTAACCCTAAACCTTCCCCTAACCCAGACCTATGGGCCACAGTGGTTGCTCGGCAATCTTGAGGCAGTCCTCAACAGACCCTTAATCAGTTCAGCAATAAGATGCATTGTGACATACAGTACTGTGCAAAAGTTTTAGTCCACCATTCAATTTGCTGTTTTAGCAGTGGTACATTATATGCCATATTTAATAACCATTAAAACAATGGTAAAACAATGGTATTTCTAATCTAATGGTGCTGTCAGACTTGCAATGTCCTATTCTTCGGCAGTCTTGCATCACTTCAAATATGAATAGACTTATAGAAATAAAATGTTGCTCAATTGGTTCATGCTGTGATGCTAGCATACAGTATGCTATATGACAGATTTAACAGTGAGTCTTATAATGCATATATTATTCAGAAAATTAATTATATTATTGAGTTCATTTTGTTTGTTACCAGGGATTCACAACCTATTCATTTAATTCATGTCAAAGCTCCTCAAAGCAAAACCATTCTCCGAGGAAAAATGCTTACTTTGTGTCCACTACTGGTATTAAGCTCCCTGAGAGGAGGTATTCATTTTTCAGCAGGTAGTAACAAATGGTGCTCGGGTCCTAATAAAATCTAGAGCAGACTCCCTTCTGCCTAAACCGCAAGCCAGCATTATAGGCTTTGCCCTTGAGAGCCCAAAACAAACACTGCTCATTTTCCTTACTTGAGCTCACTTTTAGGCCTGTCTCAAAGTAATATTTATAACACACGACCCGAGAAAATGTTCAGTCTCAGCGCTTTAGGTTTGGATGGGTATATCGGCTTAAATCCAGTAGAATGGCTGAGTTAAAATGGACTGCCATTTGTTTCATTTATCTCCTTCCATTTTTATCCACATATCAGCAAGTGTGGTGATCTGAGGAGAAGTGACATGCAAGACTGTATACAGTGTGTAAGAGTGCATTTGTAACGCAATTACTGTTTGTGTTTTCTCTTTTCATTCCTGATGGGAAAAGATGATGCTATTTGATGTTATATGTTTGCACTTTTCTTAGAGTGCAGATTTAATAACACAGTAATACTGGTAATAAGATAATAAAATAAGATAAGCAACCTAAACTATTTAATAAAGGTTGTATTGTCTGACAACATGTCTATATGGACTGTACTCTTTCAGTATTTACTGTGATAGTCTGTGTTAAATTATATTCCTAATCCATTAACACCTTGATCATGTTACAAAGCAGTTCTTAGTTTTACAGGTGCTGTATAGACAAAGCATTCTAAACAGTACAATGTTTACTAAGGACTTGTTTTTTATCAAGCCGATCGATAAATCAGCTTTTATTTGGAAGCAATCGGTAATAAAGACAAGGTCATTAAAGTGAAGGATTAATGCATTTGGATGGCAGACCCATTTCATATCTGTAGGTGTCACTGTTGGTGCTTGCCAAAGCCAAATTCTGAACAAACACAAACATGCGCACACAGACTGGACAAACTCCAGAGGAATGTTTTACAGTTTGTGAATTTTGAGTTATGACCCTTCATGGGGTGAATTTTAGTCTCATTTGACCTCATTCTTTTTCATTTGTTGGCATTGCCCTGTTGTCACAGAGCTTTAGAGTGAAGAATTTGTTACTAATGGCATCTATTGTTTTGTATAACACAGAAGAAATGTATAAATACGTATATCATAGTTATAAGTATGATTTCATATGGTTTCATATGATGTGGCACTATACTGTTCCCTGAAGGGCAGCCACACATTAGGGTGTCATTGAGCAGGTCATTTAATTAACAATAAACAAAATATAGTATGTAGTGTGCAAAAGTCTAAGGCCACCATTAGGTTTGTTATTTTAGCAATGGTAGAATGATCATATATAATTATTTTTCAGTTTAGTTATAAAAATACGAACAGAAAATACACAAAATACAGGGTGTAGTCAAAACAAAAAAATGACTATAAAGTAATTTTTCCCCAAAAAAGTAAATTTCTGATCAAGCATCTTCATACTGTAGGGTCAGAAGGGTCAACTTGGTAACCCAGTAAGACACATAATATTAATAGTAAATAGTAAATACTTGCCGATGTAGCCGAGAGAAGCTGTATTTTCAGATTTTTTTATTTTTTAATGCTGCATACAAATTTCCTGTGTTTGTTGGTTGTATTCTGATAAGGAGAATGAGTAACAATTATATGTGCTAAAACAACAAATCTAATGGTCGCATTGTAGACTTTTGCACAGTACTGTAGCTAACATCTATCAACTTGTATGCATTTTATTTCTCAACAAAATACTACAACTGGCTTTATATCATGTTGATACCATAAACCATATTAAAAATACCAATATTATGAATATCCACAAATGTGCTATTTAAGAACACCATGTGTCCCTCTGTTTATTCTCTCTTAAATATATAAATGGTTTAGAAAACTTACCTTTAACATCCAGAGTATGGTTCTGCTGGGTTAATATTACATTTATCCCTGGTTGATGGGAGGCAGGGCCAGTGTGAAGTGCAACCCAAACTCTCAGTGTTTGAAGAGTTGAATTCAACTAATTTTGAGGTGCTGAAAATGAAAATGATGTTTACATTTTGAAATTGGCTCTAATTTTTATGATACAGGGGTGCGTAGATATTTCTTACAGCCTTTGTTACAACTCTAGGCAAAGATTGCATCATCAGTATTGCGTCATCTCTGAATGACCAATGAAATCTAGATGATGCAATCCTAATTAAACTTGCATCACACAACTGTATGTAAGTCTTACATTCCCATTCTATTATTCATCCAGCCAGCATTCAGCTATTCAGCGATGCCTTGGATTTGCATTGATAAAGCAGATCATTTCTGTTATATCTGTGGTGAAGTGACTTTTGAGTCACAAACTATGACCAACATCAGTGGCACCTCTGTGATGACTGTGATGAAAGGTTGTTGTCCTCATTCTTAGTTTCCAGGGTGCATACACAAAGTATTGCTCTTTCCTATGTGAATCGAGCAAGAGAAGATCACTACAAGAAAAGAAAATGGCCACTCAGACATTTACTGCAGCTGGGGACAAAAAAATTTAAAATATTCTTCATTCAGGACCAAATAAGGTTCTGCTACCACCATTGCATATCAAGTTGGGTCTTATGAAGACCTTTGTGAAGGCAATGGGCAAAAATGCTGAAGCATTTCAGTATATCCTTTGTAAATTTCCAAAGTTGAGTGAAGCACAGTTAAAGGAAGAAGTCTTCATTGGTCCTTAAATTCACATGCTTCTGTTTGATGAGAAGTTTCACCATTTGCTGCGTGGAAAGGAAAAGGCTGCTTGGGCAACATTATAGTTAGTGGTATCAAATTTCCTTGGAAAGGTTACGATAGCAGGTGGTGTTTTTATTAAGGACCCAAATTGCGGGATAGGTGTACCCCACGACGTATAATAAGAATGGGGAAATAATGAGAAATAACCAAAAGGGGGTATAAGGGC
>JAUZSU010078622.1:0-20368 GCA_034780255.1 Parotocinclus maculicauda | reverse complement strand
CTCTTTCTTTCACACACACACACACACACACACACACATACACACACACACACACACACACACACACACACTGAAAACCTGTGTCCCAGCAGCAAAAGCTGGACTAGAGACTGACCACAAGCTCCATGAAACCGCTGAACCACTGACCCGGTCAAGAATCCACCCTCTGGTCCTGATGGATCTAACAGTGTAACAACAGCCAGGCATGCTATTCTAATAGACTCTCTCTAACACTGCAGGGGCTGGCTGGAATGGGCCACAGGGTTGCACGGAGTAGGATCACACTTTTTTAATGTCTTTTTTTGGTATATGTTTCTGAAAAGTGCAAAAAAATTCAGAACTGTAATCCCACTTTAAGCTTTTTAAGATTTGACTAGATTCACCTTCTTTTCTCCTTTCTATCTTTTCCCAATTTCTTTGATATGTTAATATCATTTTGCCACTCGTTTGGCATTAATTTGACACCATGAAACATAAATTACTCCTTCTGTCTAGCTGTAATATGCACAGACTCCAATCTTTGCCTTTGCTGTGCCAGTTCTAGAAGGAATGTGAGTCACTGAGCAAAGTGCCCAACCACAGTTTGAACAGCCAGGTCTGACTGCTTGTTTTAGGTCATGTGTCTTCTCATAAGGGAAGGTAAGTGTGGTATTTGTGTGTGGTATGTGGTCCTCTGCTTCCTGTGACTCAGGACTGTTCTGCTTGTATGGTCCACATCCTCCCTGTTGTACGCTCACTTTGCGTCATAACCAACGCCTTTGCTGGAAACCCATGTAATGATCATGGACAGAATGAGTAACAAGTAAATAAATGTATTCTTACATATAGGAAGAACTCAGGTGTCACCTGATGGCTGGGTTGGGGAGCAATACAAGAGAGGATACTATACAGGGAATCTTTCCTAAGTACTGCAACTGCAACCCTGACTCTGACCTGTGATGGACTGGTCCTCCATTTAAGACACAGGCTTGCCTGCACCTTCAGGATCCGAATCAAATCAGACCAGGGTTTAATCATGACAAAATATATACATATACACTGAGTGGGGCCACTTCATTAGAACCATATCTTTATATATTAGCATATTGGACCTCATGCAGACGCAATTGTTTCAATTTAGTGCCTCATCCCAGAGATGCTGTACAAGATTAAGATCTGGGCACTGTGAAGCCAGGAGGCAAGGGAAATTGGCCGACATGCTCTACAATCCAATCCACGACTATACCACCCTTGGACCTTACAGTGTCCTGTTGAAAGTGTCCCTTTACTAGAGGGTAAACAGCTGTCATAAAGGGATGAACCTGTGAAAACCCTACTGTCCAAAAGCCATCCACAGGTATCAGAGGACTCACGGTGTGCCAAAAGACATTCCCAACATTACTCCACCTCCACCAGGTTGAAGTGTTGACACCTGACAGAAAGGGTTCATTTATTTACAAAGCTTACACCAAATTTACACCAAATTCTCACCCTGCCATCATCATGGTGCAACAGTATCTAAATTAATCTGAACAGATGCTTGTTTTCCATTGCCCAGTGATCCAATTCTTGAGCTTGTTTGCCCATGTGAATTGTTTCCTTATATAGCAATAGCACTCCAACTGGTCATCTGCTGCTATAGCCCACTCATGCTAAGCAGTTATGTCAGCTGGAATACCAACATTGTATTGTATTGTAGTTTCTTGACTGCACACCACCTGTTTATCTGAATGATTATTCTGCTCTGATCCACAGGATGTTTTTGCTTTACCTCAATCTCTACTGTTTCCACCATTGCACAAGAAACCCCAAACCCCAAAGGTAATAGACTGTTGTCTAGCACTGATGAACAGGCCTCACTGATGACTGATACACAGAAAACGTGATCCCTTGATTTTAATGATGCACTCCGAGGTCATGTGCCTACTTTCGATACACTGCATCTCCAAGCATTAAAGGGCAGTGTATGTCAAACTAACAAAGTAAAAGTGCCAACTATTTCTAATGAGGGTTGAGCAGAGCATGGGCCTGGGTGGCAACACAGTGCATAAGACAGGACCCAAATATTTAGGCAGACTGCCAATCAATAATAAGTTGCGCGCACACACACACACACACACACACACACACACCTGAAACCCAACTAACCTAACTCATGTCTCTGGAATATTATAGGAAACCAGAGCACAAGGAGAAAAGCCACAAGGACATGGGGAGAATATACAAAATCCACACAAGTGCAATCTGAATAGCTATGAAGTAACCTTGCATAACAATATATAATTGTGTCTGTCTTTAAAAGGGCCACTTATACTGACAATAACATTTAATAAACCATGTACACAGACAAGGAGCATATAGAGAAACAGGTGGACTGCAGTATATAAATGTAGAACTGCACTAAGTCCAGTGGCCACTAAAACTTAGAGTATAATCAAAATATTAATTGAAAAAATAGAGCATGCCTAATACTTTTGCAAAGTGCTAATTATAAAGTACAGTGTGCATAGAATGACAATGTATGCTCAGATAATTTGAATAGTCTGACACCCAGAAGTCTGTACTATAACTGACCGGAGCATAAATAAACCATGCCCTGCCATGGCTGATGAACCACTAAACCCAGATCCTGTCTCCCAAGAAAGGTTTACAATCCTACCCAATAAATAAAAGTCACTTCACGAGAAAGAAGAAGAAAAAAGGGAAAGATTATTGAGGTGAAGAAGTTAGGACCCATCGGAGGCCAGGAGAGAATCACATATTGCAAATGATTCTCAGATAGTATTCCTCAAGAACAAGGGGTAAAGCCTTTAGATTCTGGGTTGATTATTGTAAATCACAAGCTAAGAGTCATATTTAATATTCACTTTGTTCACTTTTGTCAAACCTACATCTCAGGACTGAAATGTGAGCCTGTTTTCGATGAGAGCAAGGTGTTATAATGTTAATATACTGGAACTTAAGTCCTAAATAAACCTTACCTTAATAAAACAATGGCTAGATTATGTATCCTTTTCTTTCAGGATCAGTCCTTAAAACCAATGTGCTCTTAAAGTCTTGCAAAGCTTACTTCACTGTCTGCTCTTTTCTGGATCACAATCACCAACTAGCATGGCCATTGGAAATCCCAGTGATGGACATTACCCTTGATTTCACACTGCATGGGGCGCTAAAGCCTTCTGGATGTGGGCTTTGGATATCAGACCGGGTATGACTTCGAAACCACCGCTATCGTTCTTCTGTAGGACAGAAGTCTGGCAGACATCACTGCTGCTTTGGAGTGAAAGGAAAGAAAATATTGAGCCTGGACTATAACCAGTGCATGCAGGTCTGTAAGAGTAAGCCACCAGCCAAGATGAGTGTATCCGAAATTGCACTATGCAAAGAAATTGGATCTTAGAGCCCAAGCATTTGATCTGGAGTAACCCTGTGAGCATCAAGGGCTTGATGACAGAGAATACTGCAAATTCTGCTACTATTTTATTGTAAGAGGGAAAGGCAAAATCAAATCTTAGCCTGTTTTTGTTGTCTTGCCAAATTCATTCATCCTTTCTAGGTCTGACGATTTGTAACATTTTCCTTCATCCGTCTTCATCATCCTTGCTGCATCTAGACCACCGCTTCGCTAATCCCCCTGTGGAGTTAAAGAGTTGGCTGTTAATGTTAGCCACTAATCTCACAGCTCTGCTCGGTGCACATCGAACTCCACAAGGCTTCTGTTTGGAAGCTGATTTGTGGTATGCTAGCCACAAACATAATAATAATTTACAGCAGGAGTTAGGGAGACCTTGCGAGGAGATTGGCAGTGGAAAGACTTTGTTCTCTCCTTCTCACTTCCCTCTGCACAAATGCATACACACATTCTTACACACTCCATTTTGCTCATGGGAAACTTGCCGAGCTGTGACCTGCTCTTGATCTTTGACACTTGTTTCACAAAGTTCACCTGTTTATGAGTTCCTCTGTCCCCAGGTTCACCTCTGATTGCAGATTGTCAAGTCACACCTAATGTGTTTGTGTGTGTGACCAATACATATTTACTGGAGCATTTATGTTTTATAGAAATAAAGTCCTTCTTTCTCATAACGGAGGGATGCTAGATTTTGAGTGTGCGTGTGCGTGCGTGCGTGTGCGTGTGTGTGTGTGTGCGCGTATGTGCTTTCAAGCACAAATCCCATCAAGAATATATATGAGTTTCTCAGCTCTCAGAGCAGGGTTAATGCAGTCCAGCGGCCTGGCTATGAACGTCACAGTCAATTGCAGAGTTTAGGGTGATATTGGCTGCTCCAGGTGGGAATCCCCAATCCCACTTAAGTTGTGCAATTGCAGCTTCATTTTCATAGGGTTACCCAAGGGCTGTGCATAAGTGATAACTCTTCTCCAAATGTGCAGCCACACTGTCACACCTCATTACTGACCTGCTGAAATACTTCCTGATTTCCGCAGGGCCAAGTACACAGACCATCTGTAAGGCCTGAACTCCTAACTTGCTGGCCTTATAGTGCAGCAGTTGAAACACAGGGAAACAATACATTATTTAATATGGTGAAGGGCCCCAGAAAGGAGCAACAGTGCACGAGCTGAACTCCTAACCCGCATCACCTATAACAAAAGCTGAAGTTGCTTGGACTTCATAAGAGTTACTTGGCCTCACAGCTGACTGGCAATGGCACAGTGGGTTCAAGATAAACATAGTGTTACAAACACTGGCTTGAAGAGGTAGTGACCTACACACGGAGACACAACTCTGACTCTCAAAGCTCAAAGCTCTGACTTTTCTTGAATCATGCATGCCTGAACAGTTTTAATCTGGAAGATTTCCTAGAGTTCACTTGAAACTCAAAAACACAAAAATAAACAATATATTTGAGCACAAAATCAATCAATTGCAATCGCCTTGTCCACATTAATAAAGATACACAGAATTGGGATTTTAGACCACCCAGAAATGCGTTGTTTTAAAAATGCTTTCCTGGACTAGAATCATTTGAAAATGTTGTCATTGTATTGTGGTGTAAATCCATGAAATTGGAGAGTTTTAGGAAATGCTGCCTGTTAGTATATGTTAGTAGGACAGTCATTTGATTTAGTAGACTGTTTTTCATCAAAATGTCAAGCAGTGAAGCTCTGTCTTGAGTCCTCAAATTTCTGCTCAAGCATTAATGTAATATATAATGTATGTATTAGGGCTGTCAGACATTTACAGTGTTGAATAATGGAAATTTTAACAACATCATATAATGCGGTTCAACATAATCTTCAGCAGAATGCATAAATATTTTTTACTTATTCAATACCATTATACTGTATTATAACTTGTATCATGTTTGCTGTAACATTTCAGTACATCTCCTGAAGAAGGACTGCCAAGGCAGTTGCAATATGTTTAATTTCTTAGGTTATTTTATAATTCTTGTTGAAATCGTAAACATCATCATCTGAGTTGGAACAGCAACTTAGAACAACTACAAGAAAAAAATTTACAAGTGAAGAGTAATTGTCTGATAACTAGCTGCAGCTAAGGGATTCAGATAAATGAGTGAATCAGAATATCAAAGCACCTTCAAACCTCCAGAAAAAAAGAAATAATAGTGTATGCAGTTGATTATTCATAATCTAAAACAAATACAAGTAACTTTATATTCTGACATATAGCAACTGTTTAAAAGTATATACAGTGCCTGTTGAAAATCAGGATTCTTAATTTTTGCCACAATACATCTTAAACATTAAATAAGTTATATCTTTATTGTATTTTACATGATAATCATAAACAAATGACAAGTGACAAATCTGGATCAGTTATTACAATTTAGTTTCCGTTTGCCTTGTTTCCGGGGGCATCCTGGGGATCTTACGAATCTAACAATCTCGCCAAATCACCAGGATCCCCGCGAGCAGAGGTGGTTCCCAAGGTGGTTCACAGCTGCGAAATGAGGCAAGGAGTCCTGTAAGAGTAAGAGCAGAAAATACAAAGCAGCTAGGGCGCCGTGAGTCCAAAAGGCGGCATGGAAGCCGTGAGTCCAAAGATACGGCTTGGGAGCCGTAAGTCAAAAAAGACAAAAAAAAAAAAAAACTGCCATGAACCAAACAAGAAAGGGAAAGGGGAAAGAAAACAAAAACTAGTCCGGGCCACAGAGGCAGTAGGCATAGACGAAGTCGAACCTCGTCAAGGTCATAAGGTCCTTACGGCGTGGGAGCCACGAGACACCAAACGGCGTAGGAGCCGCGCGTCACAGAATGGGCGCGGCACGAGCTCTAACATGCCTGGCTTCAGTGAATGATAATGTTTACATTAAATATTGTAAACCTGCTCAGGTACAACCTCTAAACGTCCAGATCATATACCAATTTCACAAGCATTGCACAGAGCTGGTCTTTATGGCCAGATGGCATTGTGGAAGCCTCTTTTGAAAAATTAAATTAAAACCGCTTGGCAAATTCTGCATGGAAATTCTGGAAAAAAGGTTTTATGGTCAGATGACACCGAAACTCTCTCTACTGAACTTCAATAACTATGTTTGGCAATACATAGTTTTGTAACCAAACAGAGCAAAATACAACACATTCTCTGGAAACAGGTCAGAACTCCACGGAGGCCAGTCCAGTACCTGTATCCTCTGCATGGAAAAGATGTTGTCTTGAAGGCCGCAAATGCTGTTCTAAGATCTTAAGCTGTGGCTAAGATCCAGATTCCTTGAATTGTTTTATTGAATTATGTACTATATAATGAGAATTATGAAAATCCCTTCAAGTCTTTCTTTGATGTACATGTTCTTTAAACATTTCATTTTTCTTTTGCTGACAAAATCGAGATTATTTGGCCATTTTTCTGTTTCAAAGCCTTTTGTATCAAAGCATGATCACAATCACTTGGTGATGTCACCTGTTTGCAGTTGCGACTTTTGAGTTAAGTTGAGTTTTTTTTTACCTCATTGCTAGACCTAAATTACCCTTGTCCCAACCTTATTTGGAACGTATTACAAGTCTGAAATGCAGGAATGGATGTATATAAATAAATGATATGAAGCTGGCCAGACAAAATATGAAATATATCAGGTTCACTGAAATAAATATCAGTGAGTTTTTACCAAACTTTTAGCGATTTAAGGTCGTAGAATAAATATAATTGTCATGAAAATAAATCATAAATGCAGTTTGTATTTAAACAAATCAATTGTAAAATTCAAAAAGCGATTTGTATTTATTTGTAGATGGCTACATGTCAGCATCTGAATGTAGACATGTGGCTCAGCAGTAAACCAGTTTTTGGACTTTAGAACCATCTGCTTTGAGGTAATGTGGTTAACCAAAATAACTGAGCTCTGGGTCCTGGCATTCCAGGAAGAAAATGAACAAGAGAGAGGAAAAATAGTTAAAAAAGAAAATATTGACCATAAGTAATAGGCCGGTATTTGTAAAAAATACTACTTTGTAGTGTTTTAAATGTAAGACCTCTACAATGTAGGCTTTCAAACTCCAGTTATGTGTAATGAGTCATTTACCTTTGATTTCGCGGCTGCATATATAACATCTCTTTCCATCTTTGTTGAGTCACAAACTTGGACAAGTTGGGAATGCTTGCTTTTGCATTTTCTTAATTTTTAGCCCCTTAGTCTTCATCATACATTATATTTACCACATTTCCTTATCACCATGTACTGTCCATTTCTCCTGAGGACATCACTCAAGGATCTTTGAATTTTGTCTTTCTTTACAGGTATCCACATAAGCAATTCAAGAAACTGCTCTGTGTTAGAGTAAATGCAGTGAGAATGTGAAAAAATATTAATATGAATGGTGAGTAGGATTGAACAGAAAGAAGGTATTTTGTGTTGTGTACACATGTGCAGCATCACTGTTTGTACATGTTTTCAAGAAGACAGAGATAGAAATCAAAAGATGAGACCAATGAAGTGAAGAAACACAAAAACTGAATACACTCACTGACAAAAAAAAAAACGTACTCAGATGGAAGTGTCGGAAAACTCATGCATCTATGTCGCATGCAAGTATATACATGATTACGGTGTGGTCTGATTAGACACTGGGCCTTACCACAAGGGGGCGTAAAAGTGGTTACCCCACTATCTATAAAAAGGCTTTCAGTGGCTGTTTTTGTTAACTTATCTTTTGCTAAGAGATTGCTAGACATGCCTTTACAACACACTTGAAGACATTTTTGCCAGTTGACAGACTTCCAGAGGGAGCGCATCATTCGACTGAGAAGCAGGTTGGTAATCTTAACAAAACCTAATGTGTTCTGATCCAGCTGTTAGGACGTGTTGGGAGTAGTGGTGCCGTGAGTTCACACTTACCTATACTAAACTAGCAGGTCGGTGACATGTGCAGGACAGCCTGTGAACATGCTTTGCATTTCATGGTGACATTTTTCAGCCGGATAATGCTGCACAGCAAGTGTTTCCCAGAAATATTTCAGCCAGATTGACACAATTCATTGGCCTGACTCTGTCACCACAGTCATTACAAATAAAGCATTTTTGAGACCAGCTGGGATGCCGGCTTCAGAAAACTACAGGCCCAGCCCAGCTTCGGGCAAATGTGTCATAGTGGCATGCCTTGCAGTCAAAAATCTCTCACCAAGAGGTACAGTACCCAAAAGCAGATTCTAAATTACTTTTATAGGGCACGGGAGACGCACTTTTACACCTTTTTGTGGCAAAACCCACTGTCTAATGACACCTGTAAACATTCACATATCTCTCCACATAACTGCATGCCGGGGTATGTTTCTATCTGGGTACTTGTTTTTGTCAGTGAGTGCACATTAGACTCCCTCATGGGCTTAATGGGACAACCTATAAGACAACCATAAGACCACCACAGAGGGAGACCATGTAGACCATGTAAGTCAGATGCCATGCCCTGACATTAGACAAGGTGTGTCAATGAAATGGGTGTACTAAACACCTGTGAATGAGAATGGAAGCTGTACAAGTCAGTGCTTACTCTCATCAGTGTCCATTCTCACAGTACTGTTCCTTGTCAAAACAGTAAAGGCTTTAAAGTGACAAATACTAAGTGTTTTTGGATTTAATTTTTGGGTGTCACAAACATTTGGCTATATCATGTACAAACTAATTGACTTCTGAGCCATGAATCTGTCCTACATGACAGCTGAAACAAGGAATTATGATATTAATTCTGCTGATGTGACATCTTCCATGCTTAGAATTTAGTGCACATACAGAAATCCTTCATAATTGGTATGTCAAAATTCACCACCGTGTTCATATGATATGCACGGAATATGGCCTAGTTTTTTAAATGTAGCATATTAAGATAATAAAAACAGTAAGCATAAAGGAGAACATGACAGAATTAAGGATGGCCAAAGATTCAAATCATTTACTGTACTTTTACAATTTGAATTAATGATCTCATGTAGGCATTATATAAATCTAAAATATAAAAAAAAATTCACACTGCTTCAATGAACCAATGCCTGGGGAGCCCCAAAAAGGCTCATGAGTCATTGATTGCCATCCATAAAAATGTGCATGGCTATGGAATACTCATTCATGTACTGAATTTAAGACTGCTTTTTAAGAGTTGTAGAGTCTTAAATCTGTCATGAATTTGTGCCTGATCCTCAAGCATCTCTTAATTTATACGTACTATTCAAATGAATTTCCAGGTCTGCAAATTGTGCACGTTTAGAGATTGTTTAACCATATTTAAACTGAATAAGCTACCCTTTTAGAACATGGATTCTAAATTGCCTCCAGATATTTGGCAGCACAGGGCAACTAATCCTCGACAGAGAAGAAGTCCATTTCAGGGCACACGCGTGCGCACACATACACGCACACATACACACACACACACACACACACACACACACACACACACACACACACACACACACACACACACACAAACTCACTCACATTGGGACAGATCAACCCACAGATTAACCCAATGCATTCCATTTGAATGTGGATGTCAGTGCAGGAAACACACACAGACATGAGGAGAATATGCACACTACACACAAGGATTAACCTATTAACCTAAAAACATATTATTATTACTATATCACTGATGACACTCTAACATACAGGGTATTTGAATATCTTAACCTGATATCTATTATGAATGACAATCTAAACTTGACATTGACATTAAAAGTATACCTATTAGTTAATAATAGAAAAAAGGGCTTCTACTATTCTAATATTCACTACCCTAACCATTATCTATGACAATGTACTATGCATTCAGATATAGTAATTTAACTGTAACTGCATATCAAGCATTTCTCAGGTTGCTAACCTATGTTTACACACTCTAATCAGAAGTTCGCTCTTATAAATATGCCTGAGATGAAAATGATGAATAACGAATCTGGCTATGAAACTACACCCAGTATACAATCAGATCTGACCAACTTTGATGAATAGGGGCAATTGTAATCTAAACAGTATATTTGAAGTAATTAGTTGATTTGGGTGACATGCATCCATATTTCTACATGCAGTCATCCCTGGTGTTATAAAAAATGAACACCCAAACCAAAACATTCTGTAACTATCCAGGGGAAGACTGGACGGGAAGCTCATGTCCTGCAGGTAAGATTTTGAGATTTCAGTTGCTGTAGACCCAACCCAATCCTGTCAGTAGTCGATATTTGGGTGATATCACTGATGGCTGAAAGGTGAAATGTGAAACGTCTCATTTTCACTCTCCCAATTCAATCATCTTCTGTGCTTGTTCTGCTTCAGCCTTATACAGCTGTAATTATACACTAAAACAAACACTAACATAATGATATATATAGTGTTTATATAGTGTATATAGTACACCCAGATAGAAATGTCAGATTGAAGCAAAACTCGGCATGCATGTCTCAGACAGATACGTAAATGATTCCAGGTGTTGTCTGATTAGACACTGGGCCTTACCACAGGAGGCATAGAAGTGCTTTTATCCTGTTTATAAAAATGCTCGTATGGGCTAATTTTGGGTAGTATACCTCTTGGTCAGAGATTGTTGACTGCTAGACATGCTTCTAAGGATGCATTTTGCCCAAGCTTTTGACAGACTTTGAGAGGGGGCACATTATTGGACTGAGAAAAGCAGGATTTGTATTTAGACGACATGCCCACCATCTAGGCCATTCTGACATAGGTGTTAGGAGGTGTTGAGAGCAGCAAACAGCCCAGACAGACCACAAATGGAGAGAATCTTTTGAGCCACAGACAAGCATGAGCAGCTTCAACATGTTAACAATGTATCCAGCTGTAGCAAGTGTTACTATGGTGCATGGATCAATTTAGGCTATAGGGAATGAAATGAAGACTGGAATCTGATCATATTAAAAACTGCAGTGTGTTTGTGTTAATAAGCTCTCCTTGTCCTCCATTAAATTCCTCCTTGAGGTATGGTGTCATTTGCCTTTAGGTGGGGTCTCTTGTAATTTATCAAATAATCTATTGAAAAACAAAAATTATTATTGTCACAGCTTTTTCTCACTATGTTTCCCAGCACTCATCACTCCCGCCACATGACTCCCTATCTCACACAATTCTGATATTTGTAAGTGCACACAATGCATAAAGTGGCTTAATCTCATCCAGATACAATCCTGATACCCAAGGTGCCTGAAGTGACCTAGAGTAAATTATTTCTCAGTCAGAAAAGCTGAAAACATACTAGTGGTATTTAACTTTTGAACACTCTTTTTTCTTATTTTTATTGATTGTTACTCTGTGTCATGTCTTAATGTTCCTTAAACATGTATCAAACAAATAAACAATTGGAGATTATTAGAGACGAAATCAAGGAAAATGATTAAATGATAAAGTGACTTGAACGCATTCAAGACAAAATAATGCCAATATGCATATGTTTTACGCTATGTTATTCAACATTTTATTAATCTGTTATTATTTTTTTTTTACTTTAGTTTCTGTCATGTTAACTATTACTACAAACTTATTTGACTAGATAAACTTGTTTTATTCCTGCATTTACTATCTGAGCCACCCAAGGAGGATGGGTCCCTTTGTGAGTCTTGGTCCTTCCAATGTTTCTTCCTTATAATGTTAAATGAGCTTTTCTTTGGCACTGTTGCCCTAGATTTGCTCAATTTGGGATTGGCCCTTGAAGATAATCTAATTCTATAAAGCTGCTTTGAGACAATGCTCCATTGTAAAAAAAACACTGTAGAAATAAATATGACTTGACTTGACTGAAACTGAATCCAGCAGAATATCTTGAGGATAAGTGAGAATGTGAGATTTGAACTAATAACTTGCACTTGAAAAATCTGCAGGAATTGTGTTATATAATTATGTAAACATGAAACATAACCTCAATATCTCAAACACCTTGTGGAACGCATGCTATAACGAACTTATGTTCTTTTTAGAGTTAAATATAACGTTAAATTATAGTGTTCCTAATAAAAGTACTTGAGTATAGTATATATACAGTAAATAGTTCATAGGTCCAGTTGTAGCTGACATGAAGCTGTGTACTTGGCTTAACAACAGTATTAAATGGATAGTAAATTATTTCATCACGCCATACAGTACAGGAGTTGAAGCCCAAGCTAACCAAAACATGGTGCGTACCCAAACATGACCTATGATGTCATGCATGTTTTCATATGTGGCTGACAAACAGTAGGGTATTGACCAAGAAACTATTATATAATGCAGATAGTTGCTGGTTTCATTTAGCTTTTTTGTACATCAGTTCGGTTTTCTCCCCTTACTCTGACTCAAGGCTCATCACTCATGAACTAATGCTATGTTGGTTAATTCCACTTTTCCAACCACTGCAATTTGAAGAAGCAGAAGAAGATTTTAAGTCATGCATTCTCCCTGTTTACACAACCTGCTCTGAATAAAAAGTCACCAGAAATAACATGTATTCTGGTTTTGTGTTTAAACATAGCACTCATAATGACATGATAAGAAGGGAGAAAGTCTATATCTTTGTGGGGAATTATGTTTATTATCAGTTTACAACATCACTAAAGTTGTGTTTACCATCATTTTAGTGGTCTTGTGGGTTTTCTGTATTCTGGTCTCACTATTGCATCAGTGGTTGTGTCTCTGAAGAATTGAAGAAAGGCGCAGTTCTTGTTCCAGAAGTGGTTACATGCTTTTGGCAACTCATGATTTCAGCAGCTTAAAGCACATGCTTAAGAACAAGACTCATACAGGGGTCCTGATTTACTACAGGTTTGCATGTTCAAAAACATGTGCAAACCTGATAAGATATACAAAAAAACGAACAAGGTGATTTACTAAGGCTCCACAGAGAATAGCAGAGAACTGAAAACAAAAGGGTTTGTATGTTTGCCTAATGAGTTGTCAATCTGTGCTGTAGAATAGCAGAAATAATGCATAGATTGTTTTAATGAATCTACCAGAAGAAGTGTGATTGATCAAGTTTAAGTACCATTTTAATGGATGGATAGTGCTGTTCTAACAAATCCTGACAGGGTTCAAAGCCCACTTCTGCCAAACTGCCACAGTTGGTCCTTAAGCAAGACCCTTAACCCAGCATTGCTTAAATTATAAGACTGTATTAGTTGTAAGTCGCTCTGTCTGCTAAATACCATAAGTGTAAATGAATGTGTATGTATGTATATTATCAGATTTCCATTGTGAAGTCTAAATCTCTTAAGTCGCACCATCATAAAACGATTATCTGTATGTAACTTATGTGTCTTGAATGTGTCCCTCCTGCCCTCAGTAAATAATCACTGTTTCAAAAATTGAGTTAAAAAAGCTTTTAAAAGAAACACATAGTTTTTTTGTTTTACAATATGTATATTAAAGAGCAAATACGTTTCTATGCCTGTTTTATTAAAATATATAAGCCAAACTTCTACTTTTACTTGGGTATATTTGTATCAGATTTGTAGTAATTGTACTGAGATTGTGTACTTCTGTCGCCTCTGGATATTTCACCTTTCTGTCTTTAGTGAGATAGAAAAAATAGAGTTGGCAGGACTGGATGCAGCCTGCTCTGACTGGGGATGCAGTGAATGTTTCTGGGAGACATCATGTGATGGTACAGATGGGTGGGATCTAGTTTGCTGAAGTGATGTATACTAAACATGGCTGGGTGTGTAGTAGAAATCGCATCTGTTTCTGGTCATATGAGAGTTGGTGACTTCACTTATTTTCCATCCTAGGACTGGACTTGTAATGACCACCAAATAACAACACAGTGGCTTAAGGATATGAAGGTTAATATCCTTAAGTAGCCAAGCCAGAGCCCTGACCTAAATCCAATAAAACATCCTTGCACAGGGAACATGGTAATTTGATGAGGGATTCTTTCAGTTTACCCTTTCATCACTTTATTTACCTTCCCTCCCTGTCTTTGCTGTCCTGATGCTTTGCTGCACAAGTCTACACAGACACATTCTGGCTCGTATTTCTTTTTCAATCATTCATTATCCATTTTCTTCCCTTTGGTTAAAACTTCTCAACACTGGAAGCCAGATCCAAATACATATAGTCTCAAAATATCAAATAGTGAATGACCTTCCCCTACACTTTGGTAAGGATTTTTTCAAAAGTCATCACATCTTTTCAAAGTTCTGCTGACAGATGGGGTGGCGCATGATTGGTGAAATGTTTCGTCATGGCTGAAGGTGCTCTCTCTCTCCCATAGAGCGAGTAGATGAGGTGTGTTAACCACATGTGAAAATGACCTGCTAAGCTTTGAACAGATATGTGAGTAAAGAATAAGGAAAGGAGACACAACATAGAGCAACCATTACAGGGTAAGGGGAGGTCAGTGGTAATGGAGATCCCATTGACTTTCCATTGTTGAAAATGTAGGCTTACTTAGTTCAGCAAATATCAAGCATGGATTGTCAAATGTTTAAAAAAATTTCTTTTCCATGGAATAAGACACAAACTGCAAAAAAATATACATCAGACACTGAGAAGGGGCTACATTCGGTATGGCCTCAGGAATGAAATTAATAGGTAAATAAATATATAATGGGAAAACCACAGTTAAATAATCCTACTGTCTCCTTTCCCCAGTAGCCAAATTCAATTTAACCCACATTCTTTTGATGGATTGGCTGAAGCTACTCTTTCCAGTGCACATGCCATGGAAAATCTTTTCAACATCACAGGAGGAATACTACATCATGAAAAAGCATAGACCGAGCAAGATACTTGTTATTCTACAGGGAGAATATTTTTTAAAGTAATATAACACTATACCAACCATGTCATTTTTTCCATTCTTTAAAGTCAAGGGTTGAAGCGTACAAGCAACATTTACATCCAATAGACTTTTAGAGCACAGGGACTTCCGAAATCTGGCTTGCTTGACACAGAGACACTCCTCCAGAGGGGAAGCCTCTGCCAGGCTGCTGGCTCCGGTGCCCTGGACAGCTGCCATTTCGGTTTGTGGTGGAGTGCCATGGCAGTGAAAGCGCCGTAAGGGCTCCCACTCTTGCATATTTTATGGTCAGACTGAAGCATTACAGCCCAGTGAATGCTGCCCAATACTGCCAGACAGCCGAGATGAGATCACTACTGAAAACATGCTAGAGCTACCACCCGCTAACTGCCCTGTTTGTGAACCTTTATGAATGGGTGACAGCATGGAACACAGCCAGAAGTGGGTGGTAATAAGTTACAGTTTACCATGTTGCATTTACATTATTATTAGTTTCTTTTACGTGTATTTCTGAGGTTTCATTAGTGTATTATCGCTATATTATCCAGGAAGTAGACCTAGCACACAATTAGTTTATATCATACAGTGTGCCATGTTAAGAAAAGCATATGGGATTTAGTCTGTGTGATAGCAAATTGAAAATAGCAGATTATGACATAAACATAAACATTTATGAAAAAATGTATAGTCTCCCTGTTGTTATTTTAATAAGGCAATAGATTTGATTACTGATGCTTATGCCCACTGTGTTTATTGCATTTAAAGCTTTTTAGGCTAGTTAACATATGGTAGTGACCCAGAAGAACCACAGGTAACAGGAATACTGCTCACTGTGGCTCTTAGAACAATGACAACACAGCAGCACTTAAAATAATTTCAAGTCCCTTTTTTGTTTCATCTTCAAAAGTAATCAGTTTACATTAGGCTTAAAAAAATAAAAAAGATTAAATAATACATTATAAATACAATGCTCAAAGTGGCTTTTCTTAATTACCACTGCTCGTGAGTACTCTCTAGTAACATAAAAATTAATATTTTGCTTTTGGATCATGGGTCTATCATATTCGTAGTAGAGATTACGTATCAATAGTAGTGGAGTTTTGTTTTCCTAGATCATATTATTATTGTATACATTAGGACACATTGAGCTTTGTTCAAATTAAGTGTTTTAGACTGTAGCGGCTAACACAGTAGGAGACCGCAATCAGTCAAACATGGCACATGTGCTTTGCCATTTTAGAGGTAAAACGTGCTTTACAATGGATCAGCTTTTCACATATATTGCATTTACCATTTCTCTCAAAATGGAGCAAAAGTTTTCTTCACAATAATTTTGTGGAAGAGTATCTTGTTTTGAACAAAATTGAAAATTTAAAGACCACTGTTACTTAACCAACCAACAAGGATCACTTTAACAACAGCCTGTAATACTCTCTGATGCCACAAAGAGAACCAGTGTAACTTCTAAGCAACCAAATGGCTCTCTGACATTGTATAAGATTAATGTTCAGGAGTTTACCCACAGGCCAACAATGGTGTGGGTGGTAGGGTTACTACCCTATATTCCATCCAAATAACTTTATCCCATCTGTGTGAAACATGATGGTGGTAGTATTATGATTTGACCCTCTTTTGATGCATCTCGGCCAGGGTGGCTTGAATGGAACAATTAATACCAGATTTAACAATCATAGCAGCCAATTCTTAAGGAAAATACAGAACATTTGTCCATGACCTGAATCTCAATATAATGTGGATCATCCAGAAAGACAATGACCATAAGCACACAAGTCATTTAGCCACAGCTGGTTGAATAAGACTAAAGTTAATGTTTTGGAATGACCAAGCCAAAGTCCTGACCTTAATCTAATAGAAATGTAATAGAAATGTTCATGCAAGGGTATTCTGTACAGAGGAATAGATTAATATTTCTCCCAGTCAATGTGGCGAACTGATCATGGAATGTTTAGTTAAATTTATTGCTGCACAGGGGCCTCATATCAGAGTTTTAAAGAAAGCAAGGACTGACAGTTTCACCAGTCACAGATATGAAATACTGGATCATTTTGATTAGTAAATAAATGACCAGGTGTGAATTATCTTATTTGATTTCAGTTTGGTTCTCTTTATCTACTTTTTGGAAAATGTGATGATATATTAGGTCATATTTATACAAAATTATAGAACATTTTTACAATCTTTTAAGCACCACTCTTCTATCATATCTAGTGACTATGGGCTTTGGTACTGCAGTTAACCATGAATTAAGGCACAGCTAATCAAGGTCAGAGAGATACAAGTTGGGTTGAAATGGTAGGAGGGTTTGGCATGTATTCAGTTTTTGTCACCTTAATAACGGTAAAAGTGCAGCAATACTCCAGGGCCACAATAAATAAATAAATTACTGAAGAATAAGAATTATTGTTAATCAGAATTAAATAAAGAACTTCCTATGTGTTTATAGAGAGTAGACAAAATATACTTACTTTATATTTAGGTCAGTCTGATCTAGTAGACAGCTGTTAAAAGCCCCTGTTATTAGTGGTTTGTTGATTGTTGATTAGGGTTTGTTGTAGCATCTAAAGTTTATAAGGCCTCTCAAAAGTTGAGCACTGGCAGTACTGCTGTGTGCCAGAGTTTAATCTCTTGCGGTTGGATCATATAATCACTCAGAGCACCATCTGGTTCTTGGTTAACCTCAGTCTTGAGTATGCAGTGCATGAGATTACAATACTGTAAACAGTTGTCCTCAAATGCATGAAGTATAAACTTGACACTCTAGTGACATTTTGAAAAGCTTTCAATGTCTGGGCTAGAGCCCTACAGCCTATGTACAGAACTAAGCAAGACTAAGTGTGTGTGTGTGTGTGTAAGGGGGGGCAAGAGAGACAGAGAGAGAGAAAAGGTGGAATTGGGCGAGCTACTGTTCAATCCTATTACTGAGTATGTACTGTATATCTCGCTGTATTTCACTTGGGTGATCTCCAGTACCCCACCCTGTACCCACTTCAATGTAAAACAGAAGGCTAAAGCTGGATACAGTTGTCACATAACGACTCCATTTGGCTTTGCATAAAAGACCATCTGTGTGCACAAGAGTGTGTTTCGGGAAGTCTGTGCATTATTATAACTCACCTTGGTTAGCCCAGCAGTGCAGGGTGAACACCCAAGGATGGCATAGCAGACAAGGTCATGGACAGGTTTCTTTCCTCACTCTTCCTCATAATGAGTTCTAAAATGTCTCTCAGTTGTTCCTGGGGCCCTGAGACATAAAACTGATGCAGCAAAGGAAGGATTTCCTTCCATTGCCTCATGTCTTCTGTAAAAGGTTACATTAACATGTTTTAAAAGCTACAGCTGATGTTTAGTATCATACTTGTACCATATATGTGAAATGTTTCTCCACAACCTTCACCTTAGAGATATAATACAGCAGGCTTAAAATTTATAATAAAACTGAGCCAGGACCAATGAGCCTGCATATTTTGTTATCTTGAACCTAACCAAAGTTGGTTATGGTTGAGGGTTTCTGGTGACATGGGCTGCAAGGCAAGAACAACCCTAGATAGCGTGATTAGAAGAACAGACTGCGGTTGCCTAGAGGTTAAGGTACTGGACTCTGGACCTGATGGTCCAGAGTTTAACTCCCACCTCTGCCAAGCTGCCACAATTGGGACCTTAAGAAAGGCCCTTAACCCAACATTGCTTTAATTGTATCGTGAGTTGTAAGTCGCTTTGGATAAGGACATCTGCTAAATGCTGTAAATGTAAGAATGTCAAACTTGACGAGAATGCCACACACTGACTGTTCAGTGTATTTTTTCTTTGTTAGCATTTCCTGAAAGCACTAGTAATGTTTGAGGGTTTTCTGTGTTGTTTTCGAAGTTGGATTACCTGCAGCAGACTGCTCTGTGCCAAAACATTTAACTAGAAAATGATGTGTCATGATGCTTTGTTGCTTACTTTGTGTTAGAAGATCTGAACAAGGGAACAAACATAAATCTGACATATTTTTTCTTTTTATTATTTTTGGAGGGGTTTTTTTTCATGAAGCATTGGAATGGAGATCAAACATGTGCATGAGTCACGGGTTCGTTTTCTCTGGATTTGCTTTTTCTTGTACACATGGATGACAAATAAATTGCTACGGCATCAATATTATTATTATTTGACCAATTGTGCCCACTTTAACTGTAGGGTAAGTTAAAGGATTTGAAAATTTAAGTTATATAGAAGAGTGAGTTCTAAACCTATTTTATTGTACCTACTTTGCTAGGCCTGAAATCTAGTTTGATTTATCCTTGATTTGTGTATTTAAGCCTTTTCCAACCAGGCCCTCATATGAGATATGTTTAAGGCAAAAGTCTGACACTGTCTGGCATCTCTAATATAGTAGACATGACAACTGCATTAATATGCAAGCCCCTTCTTTATGTTATCACGACTGCCATTTTTATTCATTCATTCATTTATTCATTCATTATCATATTTATTTAATCTAATTAAGTAATGTGTGAAGCCAGGACATAAATGGCAGCACGAGGCTCAAGGTGAGAACCACATTCAGACAGAGTGCCAATAAAAGCTGCAGTCAAGACCACCCTCATTAAGTCCTAGACATGTCCAAGACTCAAATAGTCAAGTCTGAGTCAACACCAAGCAAAAAAGGTGCTGCATCCGAGTCAAGACCTGAGATGATGCCTAAACTTCTCTGTCACTGGTCACTGTCAAAGCAGATTATTTCAACTGGGCTGAGAGAACCTCAGGAAGGGAATCTTGAGTTCCTCGTCCCTCATGAGGCAATGTACTAGAAAGCATTCTTACAGATGACCGATTAGTTCATGAACATATTTTGTAATACAAAAAATACAGTTTAGAGAACATTTGGCTGTACTTGTTTTTTTTATTGTTTATACTATATTGTATGTTTACTGTAGATTTTTTGTTAATTGGTTAATTTATTATGAAGGCCATACCAAACAAAAGTTACTTTATAGTGCATCCGGAAAGTATTCACAGCGCTTCACTTTTTCCACATTTTGTTACGTTACAACCTTATTCCAAATTGAAATATCCTGACTAGTCTGCCAGTTCCTGCTGCTGAAAAACATCCCCATAGCATTATGCTGCCACCACCATGCTTGACTGTAGGGATGGTATTGGCCTCGTGATGAGCAGTGCCTGGTTTCCTCCAAACATG
>JAUZSU010078513.1:0-20371 GCA_034780255.1 Parotocinclus maculicauda | reverse complement strand
TGCCACTGTCGCCCTAGGCTTGCTCAACTTGGGATTGGCCTTTTAAGACAGTGTAATATTGTGAAGCTGCTTTGAGAAAATGCTACGTTGTAAAAAGCACTATATAAATAAACTTGAATTGAATTGAATTGCTTGTGAACATTCCAAGAGATTGGAAACAACAATAATGAGATGGTCATAATCACTGCAGTCATACTCCAATCTGCTGTATAGTTATTATATTTTTACATTTTATTTATATAACCTCATGTCAGCATCACTGGCTATTCTTTTTTAGAATCGGAATAGGATTATAACATTCCTAGTCACACTGGAAGAATTTGGTGCGACCAATTAATGTAACACGTGCTAGATTAATGGAATGTGCTGGGGAGAAATCCCATGCCCCCATACCAAATGAGTGATGGCACAGTTCTGGGCCACACGCACCCTTCTCTCTCTAAGCCCACATACTGCTGTGGAATGATGATCTCACCCGAATCTCTCTGTCAGTACACACCAGGTGGGCCACATTTTACCCCAAAAGAAAAACCTGAATGAATGTTACCTATGGAAGACTGCATGTGGGCCAAATGGGGCCTAGAGTTGGGCCAAACTTGGTTAATAATAACTTGCTAATGCCATAACTGAGCTATAAGTGCCTAAACTGTGCCATATTTGGTCCAGAATGGTCTGTTATCTGAATGTGAACACCAGAAGTTCTCCATAATATTTCTGGATTACAACAGCAATAATTTAATGATAGGGATAATATTTTGGGTAATACTCAAAGCTGATCACAATACCTGACTATTCAGCATCACGGCTCCAGTGTGCTAACCATGCATATTTAATTAGCTGAAAATCATGTCTAGAATATGTTGTCCCAGTTACAAAGAACTAACTGTCATCTCTGATCTTTTCAAAGCCATTGTTGTGCTTCCTTGATACAATTCCTACATGCGTACTTAAGAAATGAATGCTTACAATTTAAAAAGTATGCCTTAGTCCAGGTTATGTGTGCAAATCCTTTGAATCTGTAATTACTAAGCCTCTGGTTAAAAAAGCAACATTGCCCCTAGCATACTGTATAATTATTGACCGAGTTTTAATCTCCATTTCATCTCAATGTTTAAAACAAACAAACAAACAAAAAAAACAGTTGTGTAGTTACTTTCACCACTTTCACTCAGAATTTAAACCCCATCATAGTACTGAAACAACATTGATTAAGGTACCTGGTGATCTATGAATGTCCTCAGACAATGGAAACGTCTAATCCATTGTTCTTTTAAAGTGCAGCATTACACAATATCATGATGCTCTTAGAAAAGGTTAGAAAATACAAAAGATGTTAATGGACTGGTACTTTTTTAGTTTAGGTCTTACAATCAGTAACACTTGGGTATTGTGAAAGGGAAATTAAAAATGTTTTTCTTTTACTTTATTTGACCTTAGATTAAACTGAGGTACTATTATACTGCTCATAAAAAATAGAAATGAACTATCCCCTATTTTTGTAAGCAGTGTAGTTTGACCCAAGGCCATGAGAGACAGATCGGCTAAAATTAAGATAAACCTGAATGACTAAAACTAAACAAAAATACTTAATATGTTCCATAAAATGCAGATTTATCATTTGATTCACACATTAGCAGCATTACTAGATATGCCTTACTTCAACTATATAATATTGCTAAACTTAAAATGATACTTTTTTTATCTTTTAAGAGAGGGGTTCATGCATTTATAACCACAGTGTTGGTTTTCTGCAATGCTGTACCTACTGGAATTTTTTGGTTCATGACTCATTAATTTGTGTCACAGAAATTCCATATTTGTTTTCCCTTTAGTTGATCTGGAATAAAATACGCCAATAATTAAAGTAATTTTATGTAATTTAGTTGAGGTGTAAGTCACAGAGCCATAATGGTGTCTGTTAATTTGCTATGAAGTAAAGGCAGGGTGAACATCCTAAATTCTTCCATATTTTTGCCATTGGTTATTTACTGCAACACACACACTTCTGAAATATTTGGTGCAGTATTAAACCTTATTTTAATGTGGAAACTTGCATGACAAATGCACTTTGGGGAAAATATAAAGTTTTAGGAGATTGTTCATATATATGAGGAAAATATTTCATTTTGGTCACAAGAAATGCTGATTTAAAAAAATGTCCGTTTGTGTAATGTGTGATTTTGAGAAAATGTGTTAATGTATTTGGGAGCAGAAATGTGTATAGTTATTTGAGAAAAACAAAATAAATGTAGGACTTACATTTTTTATATTTTTTTTTCCAGCATGAAATGTTAGAGGACATTTTGCCTCATAAAACAGCATTCAATTGAAGTTATTTTATAAACCTCATTGCTAAGAGAAACCATGCAAACAAGGAAAACATTCATACTCAGCACAGGCTGAAAAGGGAATCTAATCCTTGTAAAATTGTCACCCACATCGATCACAAGATGATTATCAACTTTTAAACAATTACAGTCACAGAAGATGATTTGTAACTAGTAAGGACGAAAATGTTACCACATTACCGTGTAACATTAAGCTCTCCTGGGGAGAAATGTTATAAATAACCCTGCATGCCACAATGGTTTCCATTATTCCATTATCTTCCACTTAATCCACTCTGGGTCGCAGGCCAGCCGGTGCCCACCTGGCAAATCTGGGCGCACACATGAGCAGCAACAACCCTTGACAATTCATCGTAGGGCACACACACACAGTCACACACTAACAACCACATTAGAGAGACCAATTAACCTAAAATATGTCTTTGGACTGTGGGAGGAAACCAGAGTACCCGGAGTTAACCAACACAGACACAGAGAGGACATGCAGAATCCACACAGAAAGGACCAAGGCCGCTCCATTGAACCCAGAACCTTCTTGCTGTGAAGCAGCGGTGCACCCCACGAAGCCACTGTGCTGCCCAGCACAATATCTTTAACATTGTAAATTATGTTCTATTATATGAATATTATTCATCAACAGTATTGATGGATGTGAGCATTTAGCAGGTGGAGGTTCACATGCCTCTACCTGAGGTCCTCTTTGAAAGAACTGGTATGGATCTTCACTGGTCAATAGAAAGCAGCTTAATAGAATAACGTTTTATAGTAATCCTTAACATTTATGCAACGGGATATGGTTTAATCTTGAACTCAGAGGGCTTTACTCTGGGTACTTTGGTTTCCTTGTACATTCCAAAGACATGCAATTGGGTAATTGCTTATATGTGAACTTTATTTTTATTTTACACTGGATTTGACAATAAGGGTACTGGCAGATATTCTTATCCTCTGTGTAACAGGGAAAAATGTTTGAAGATGTTTGAGGAAAAAAACTATTTGTCATGCTTCCATTTGGTTTGTTAGTTAAACCAGCAATGTTTCAGTTACTGATGAACTGTGTCCTCCAGTCTCATGTCACACATGCCTATGTCTATTGGCAGTGGCATCTCCAGCATCTGAGAGTGGTACCAAAATCACTGAGGCAAGCCAGGCTTGTGGAAAACCAAAACAAGTGTATGATATTGCAGGTGGAAGTGTGATATTTTGGTTTCCACTTAGACCATGTGCATGTGCTTACTCAGATTTAGGACTGTTGGGGATTGTAACCTTCCTAAAAAGGGGGTAAGACAGGGGCTTGCTGGGTATTACCAGTAGTTTGTGACATGCTCTTTGGATGTCACCAGCCCACTGACTAATCTCACTGAAAAGGAGACAACAGATCTGGTCAAGTGGACAGAACAGTACCAACAGGCAGATATCAGAATTAAACTGACTCTGAATGGGGGCCCCGTTTTGCATGCCTCTGACTTCTTTCTCCACTTTATCTTGCAGATGGACACACGGGACAGAGAGCTAGGGGCTGTTTTGTTTCAGGTGGTGGATAAGGAGTAGCACCTAGCTGACTTGGAATTGCTCTGTTTTCGGCTGATAAATGCCTCCAGCACTAATGGTAATGTTAAAAAATGCATATAAATGCATGTAAAATTAAATAAAAATGCACATACAATACACTGACTCCTGATTGAGGCCTGTAGTTCCTTCCCACCTAAACCATCACGTTGTCATTCTTATACACATACAAATAAGTTGGTAAGCTTTTATGGAAATACAGAAACATACTTCATCAGTTCCTTCTTTTGTAAAAGCAGCTCTAAATGTGAAAATGTTTGTCTCTAGAATTTCTTAAATACATGGTTTTGTGGTTTAGTGACGGATGAAAAAGAGATAGCAACAGCTTTTATACTCAGATTTTGAAAAGTTCACAAACCAGAGTGAGCTTTACAGCTATGCTGTATGTTCTTTCATCGTTGTGCTTTTGTTCTTTGTGGTTGTTGCTGCGTCCTTTCTGGGGTTCAACACATATGCCAGTAAAACATAAACCAAAACACACAAACATCTCTGCAGCTTGCACTTGATTTGCACACATACTGCTCTACTCAAAATATGAAACACGAGAGGGACAATAGACAGACAGTGAATTAATAAGGACATTTGAATTCTCTACAGGAGCCATAACTAATTACCCCAAGTTTGATTCAGACACACTTCTGAGGGTTGTTGGACTGACCATACTCTATGTCTATGCTGAGTTGTGTGTCATTGCCTTAGACAGAGCAATGGCAGGGTAGGGGTTCAGTGTCCAAGGGTTTTTGATGATCTAGGGTGCTGGGTCACTCTACGTGCCTCTCATGTGCAAGCACACATGAGCAATCATTTTGTTTGCGGAGGTGGGTTGTTGATGTCTCATTGCAAATCCTGTTGGCTGTATTACCTTCTGGTTCTCAACTTTCTAGCTATGCTATTACACATATAATTGATGTCCTCTGTTTCTAGACATGTTCTTATCCCTAACTACATATTTTTTTCTGTTCTTTTGGCACCAGTTTCAGTTCTTACTCCTAACTGATCTTCTGGTGGAAGTTCTAGTCCTCATACCTTTATCCAGAACACACTGAAAAACCTTAACTCTCCAGTTAATCAAAAATGCATAATTAAATCATTCAAATGTTTAAAACTAATGTTCTCAAAGAAAGATTGGAAGAGATTTGGTATTTCTCCATCTACATTGCATAATTCAAGGAATCTGGAGGAATTTCAGTGGCAATGGAGCAAGCTGGGATTTCCATACACAATGGAAATGTGTAATGTGGTCAAACAAATCTGTGTTTCAGATCCTTTTTGGAAGAAATATATGGCGTGTGTGCCAAACCAAAGATGAAAAGGACCATCCAGACTATTATCAATTCAAAAGCCAGCGTCTGTCATGGTATGGGGTTGTGTTATCACCCATGGCAAAGGTCCTTTACACATCTGTGATGCCAGCTTTAATGCAGAAAAGTACTTTGAACACATTTTAGAGCAACATATGCTGCCTTCTAGAGATGTCCAAGCATCAACAAGACAATGCAAAATAACACATCACACACGTTACAAAGGCATGACTGCATAAGAAGAGGGTACAGGTATTGGACTGGCCTGCCTGCAGTCTTGACCTTTCCCTAACAAAGAATGTGAGAAGAAGTTTTAAAATGTTTTTGAAAAATGTGACAACAGCAACCTGAACTGTTTGATACCTTAAGTTGTAACAGGTGCTATATAAATAAATATGACTTATCCACTCACAATCACTTAATCTTATGACAGAACCCATTAAAGCAGGACGTCTTTTGCCACAGCCTTAACGCAGTTCAGAAAAAGTTCTAGCCTGCAGTGGATTTCTCACTACTCATAGAAAGGAAATCCATAAACACCAACAAAAGCCTTGGCTTGTGGACCACTGAATACTTAAAATGCTATAACGCCAGTAACCACTAATGATTTGTGACCTGAGAGGTAATACCAGAGGGCTAGGGTAACCCACTTTAGGGCTGTAGTAGCGGTTTCCTCCATCAGAAAACATTAACATTTTGTGCAAATAATTTGCTACATATATTAGTTTTGGTGGCAATGTGTTGCATCGGGTAGTGTTGGTGCCGTCTAACCTTAAAGTCCTAGGGAGCAGTGTTTGATCCTTGTCTGCTGTTGATGTGTTACCTGGGTTTCCTCACACTTCCATGCATCACACGGCAGCTCTAATTTTAGGTTTTCGATTTGATATTAGCAATATATGTTTTAGTGCTCCTAAATAAAGCTGTATCTGATCACTGTCTTATCTGTTTTGAATTTCAAATAAACACAAACAGCAGCACTGTGGCCTGTCTACGTAGGAGGCCACTGAACACTTAGATAACACAAACACCAGATGCAATGCATCACCCTTGTATCCCTCCAGACCTATATGAATTGTCCAGTGTATATTGGAGGCACCATCTCACATGAAGTGAGAAGTATTACAGAATTATGATGGTACATGTTTGCATATACTGGAACAAATCTCTTGACAGGTTTATACCAGGCTTCTAATTTGTATTGTATTATTGTATTAAACGAATGTAAATTTATTTTTCTGGTTTTGATCAAAACTATCATATTACGAAACTATTAGTATATTCCTATTTTGTGCAGTAACTAAATAAACATGGGATTTAGCTACATATTATTCATAAATTCCCTCAGACTTAACTAGCAACAATTTAATCAGTCAGAATATAGAAGCTATAACAGCTAAAAGTGTCCATCACATGTTACCACAGGTTCTGAAAATAACAGATTGGCAGCTTAAGAACACAAGTATTTCTGAATGTGTAAGTTCAGTCTCACTGAGTTTAATGAACTTTATGGTTTGTTCTATGATCTTTATTAGACTAGTCACATACAGGTGCTCCACATTTTAAATTTAGCCTGATTTACGATATTTCTAATTAAAGCACACATAAATACACATTCAGCAGAAACTGTACTATGAATTTAAAAGTTTTCCCCAGGCAAGTAATACGTAGTACGGTGCTCTGCTGCACTCTCTCACTAGTAATGTTAGAACTCACATGGCAGGAGTGATGAGTGCTTAGAAATGTAGTGAAGAAAAGTTGAGGTCGCTCAAAAACTTTCACACTCAATACATCATTCAATAAATCCCGTGAGATATTCAATACATTATTAGAAAATAAGCTTTATGTTCATTATTTTGCCCCACTATAGTTTAATGTAAGTGTTTTAAGCATGTTTAAAATACAATACGCAGCATGATACTGTGCTGGATAAGTGGCGTAACATAGGGAGTCATGTGGTTGGAGTAATGAGCAATGGGAAATGTAGTGAGGAACAAACCCCGGTTTAAGCACATTTAAGATAGGCTATGCTGTGATATATGTACAGTATATACAGTATATGTTCATTTCCTTGATTGATGATAAATTAAATTTATGACAGACAACATATCCTGTATGTTGGGGACTACCTGTTGGTAAATTGCTCCATGATGTATTACATTATTATCAGCTATTTAGAGGCCCTTCCTAAAGATCAAACTCATTGTTCAGCTTGGGCCACATCTCAAATTGTTTATTCTAGTCATTGTTTTTTAACTGTAGCCACTGAGCTCCTTAGTTGAATCTCTAATAGCCTTTAGGTTTGTACTTATGAGTGCTGTCTGTTCTAATTTTTTTCGTTTTTAATTTAAAATGGAATAACAAATTTAGTCTGCCTTCAGGATTCACCATCCTTCAGAACCAGCACAAGTTAAACTGACCAGTAACCTACTGCTTGTCTCAGATTAAGTCCAGGTATTCCTGGACTTGTGTGCAGCATTTGACACTGCCGACCATGAAATCTTAACTGACAGCCAGAAAAACATAGTTCTCACTAAGTGTAGATCCTATCTGACAGACCGTTACCAAAGTCAAGGGAGGTATTTCAGGTTGCTAAAATAGTGCAATGTGATGTACACAATCACTCTGTTTTAGGCTCCCTTCCAATTTAAACAAATAGAGGTGTTGGGTTTGTTCAAAATAATGTTGACAATTTCACCCAAGAACTAGATTGTTCTGCGAAAGCTGAAAGTTACACAGTATAATGAAGGACCTTGGTATATCACGTTTCATTATGAGATGGGTTACTTTTCTTGCATGCTGCTGTCAATCTAGTAAATGATTTAGAACCTCTAGATTGGACTAGTGTATTGCTAGCTGGCTGCTCTGGGTTTCTTTAAATAAACAGCCATCTACAGTCAGGAGAAGAAAGTCAGATCATATTACCCAGCTCTTATTCAGCTTACATTGGCTACATTGACTGTGAATGCCTGCTGATGACATTTAAAGCTCTAAATGGTTTAGCTCTGGTATATATTGCTGCTTTCCTAATGCAGAATAGGCACCCTATAGACTTTCAGTCACTTACTCACTTTCCGTATCTGCTTAGTTTAATTCAGCTTTGTGGGGGGCTAGAGTCTGCTTGGCAGTACAAGGTGGCAACCAATCCTGGAGAAAGCACATGCATGCACCCACGCATATGCACACAGTGTGAGTGTGTCTGGAACTGTGAGGTGACTGTGCTAACTGCTACTGCTTGATTTGAACATTCTACAGTCCTTGTTGGAAGATAAGTTCAAAAAGTTTGTTGACTAACTTGGCATATTCATATTCCCTTGGTTTAATCTCATAAAATAAATGAATTACAGTAATCATATTGGATTGTGCACACATCCCATATTGATTGGAGATTAATTTTGTTAATGTGCTGATTCATCATACTGATTCAACCTGGGAATAAATCTTTGTTGTCCTGGGGCCCTACTATGCTCTGGTAGGCTAAACAAACTAATTATTGTTGGAAACATTAAATGAACTATCCATTTTCTGACCAATGCCACATACAATAACCTACATTCTAAAAAGTCTTTTAGATCAGAAATACACTGGAGAATAATCAAAACAGGTCTAGTATTGAATACATCTTCGCAGTGCATGTCAAACAGGAGGAACCTTACTTAATAATTGTATATGTGGGTTTGTGGATAATATTTCAGCTCTGCTCATTAGTTGAGGCTCTGTTTTAAGTCAGACACATCGCCAACATGGTGAAAGTGTGCAGACTTCAGTTGGTATGACAAAACAAAAGCAGACAAATTACCGATGGTTCAAACGCTGTCTGATAAAGCAGCCAAAAAAAGTAGCATAGTTGACTATAGCTATATTAAAGCTACTAGGGAGGTCTCTGGGACTTTTTCAAAGTTTGATATACTTCTTAACAAAGGTGGTCATATTTATTCAGGTTTGTGGTATACAAACATTTCTCACAGCTGCTCATTTGGTTTGCACAATGGTGAAAACTACAATGCTCTCAAAAAATCTGTTATTATGGGATATTTCATTTAGAAATACCCCCTGATTTTTTGTGAGCAGTGTATTTGTTGACCATTCTGGGATTTCTTGTATGATGCTTGCTCAGCATCTCAGTTGAATTCCAGAACTGGGATTTCCAGGCAAAATATTTTCTTTACAAAACATTTCATGTTTTTGGTCTCCAATGTCATTAAATTAATTGGAAAAATCTGAACTTTAGAGAAGTTGTTGCAAGTAGGGTACATGTAAGTTTTTCCAGTCTGGACTGTAAATGATGACTGTAAATGTAAATTAATGCATTCAGTAAAAGAAGGAAAAAAGATTTATTTGTGTGTTAATAGTTTAGAGATGAATATCACAATATAGCAATTATTATTTAGATCAGGAATAATACAGAAGACCGTGGGTTCTGTTCAGTTACAAAAGCATGTAACTGCAACAATGCAGGTTCCATAACTGTTTAGGATATACTGCATGTCATAGCCCTTTTTCTTTTAAAATCTTTTCTTTTCTCAGGCAAACCATCCACAAATGTTTCATATAATAGTAGATCACTGCCAGTTTACAGCGGATACAAACAGAACAGTAACTGTGTGCAAACACTAAAAGGAAACTTTTTCTGCTAATGTATTTTGTCCTGTTTAATTGGCCCCAACCTAATCCCTTTGCATGGTTGCCTCTCTGCTTGGTGCAGCCAGTTTTTACACCCCATAAATCATTGTATTATCTACTGGCAAAGGTTAAAACAGGGAGTACAGAAACATTGCTTCTCAAATGAACAGTGTTTATGAGAGCTGGGTTTCTTTGGGCTGAAAAGACTACATAGAGTCTAAAGAGGTTAAAATTCTCTGAAACAACAAGTCTATACACGCATGCATGTACCTGATTCTTTTTATATTAGTTATGGACGGTTTCTGCCTCATTCTCTTGGCACCTCAAAATCCCTCTACCAATCCCAAGGGTTTTACTTCTGCCAGTCTTAGATGTCAGTTCCTTGGATCAGTGGTTAGCCAGGGCCTTGACATCCATCCAAACCCTTCCAGCGCTGAACTAAATGTTCAGACCAGACATGATCTAGATATGCTGTGGCATGGACATGGTGAGATCACAGCAAACTGCCCATTAAGCATAGATACTAAATGATGCTCCTGGCATCATTGGAACCTGTCCATGTCTCCTTGTTACAATTAAGATGAATTTCACGAGTGCTCACTGAGCTTATCCATAGCTGGGCATTGCGTAGTTTTCAAATAGGACATCTTCATCAGTCTCCAAATGTCATTACAGAATCTCAGAGACCTATCTGCCTTTGGGATCATCATGATGAGACTGTGCCAAGCACAGTAACACTCTTCAGAGTGTCCCTGACATACTGTCTCCTTTATTGCCTCTCATCCAGTCTCAGAGATCTAGTAAAGCCATTGCTAAACAACTCCTGAAGGGCATTTAAAGTGATGTATGACGTTAGTTTAGCAGGGGCAGAGGTAAAGATATTTTGGAGCTGATCATCTAAGTCTGCCAATTCCTAGTATTGCTGCCATGTAAGTTCGAAACCAATTTGCTTAGTGTATTGCTTCTACCTGTAAGATAGCCGCAGCTGACAGAGCAGGCACAGGTTCAGCTTATTGTTTAAATAAATTAATATGGTATGCCTGCTTATATGTATTCTTGCGTAGGTTAATTTACATATTAATCATAATAATTTTGAAATGAGTCCCTAGAACTAGTCCCTAGTAGCAATGCACGGACAATGCTTGTATAATGTAGTATATAATTAAGTACCTGTTAGACAGAATGCACTGCAAAATGTAGAAAGTACTCAGTTTGACACATGAGTACACAGACAATATATAATACCAGCATAAAGGTACAGTCAAAAAGACAGAAAAATAAAAAGAGAAAACAAAAAAAAGTGTAGAAAATTGAAGAGGTATCATTTAAAGAGGTGATATACACTGGGCTATTTAGACTGGTGTGAGAAGCTCATTCCAACATTGTTGCAGGCATGATAAGGTCATAGAGAAATGAAGATGGCTCTCTACATAAATAATTTCTGACATGGCTGTGGGCAGAGGCGCATAACATGTAACAGCAAGAATCTCTTTCTGAGAAGAGATCTGTGTGCAATAAAATGTGCAGCTCTGCATCACATGAAATCCTAGACATTACAGTGTCTGAAGTGTCTTTGAGCTCCCTTAGTGAGTGCCATGTGCCACAGACTCAATTCCCCAACATATGGAGCAGTGAAACTTGGGAAAAGTGGTATAACTACTATATCTGATTCCATAGGATACAGCGACAAGTATTTAAATATGTCCTAAACGTAAACGTGAGCAATAGCAACATCTGGTAGCTTGATCAGGGTGCCAAGTTGACCGTTCTACAATGTAATGCTTCTTTTTGTAAGGGTAGCAGCCAATAAGTCACAGGGTGAATAGGCTAGAATATGCTAAAGCTCATGGAATGAAGATCATGGAAAAAGAATATTATGGAGTGACAAATCCAAGTTTGAAATTTATGTGTACAATTGTCAACATTATGTTATATATGGACTTTATACCTTAGGTAAAACATCAAATCCAATGGTGGCCAAATATTTTTGCACAGTACTGCACATGTTCAATGTCCTCGTATGGGCCAAGTCTAAGCTTCTTGTGGCCCTGTGGTGTTCTAGTGGTACTGGACTATGGACCAGAAGGTCCAGGGTTCAAATCCCACATCTGTCACAGTTGGGTTGCTAAGCAAGGCCCTTAACCCACATTGCTTGGATTCTAAGACTGTGTTAATAGTAAGTCTCTCTGGATAAGGGCGTCTGCTAAATGACATAAATGTAAATGTATTCATATTACATTGTTCACATTGACATCTAAAACTGCTGGACTTTACATGGTTCCAAGCACCCACACAACTTCTGGATTCGTGGAACCACTTATGGACTCCAGGGTAATAGTTACCCCTGCAGCTGGACTTAATGATGCCCAGGATATCAGGCACACCCCCACAGCTGACAGACAGACCTCACATCAACAGAGGTGGAACACAACCCAGGGTAGCTCAGGACTGCACTCCAGCAGGGAGATAAGCTTTGTCTGTTGGTTACGAGCTGCCAGGAATCCAGAAATTGCAAGACTGTTTGGCACCTTAAATGAATATGAATTGAATGTGAATATACACATATTGTATGTGACTGTTGTAACTTGCAAGTTGCTCTTGAGTCTGTGGTCGGGTGAATGTATCTGACGTTATGTGAGAAAGACCAGGGGTGCCCCCCTGCAATGTACTGATAGAAGCAATAAGAGCACTGATATAAACTCTTCTAAAGGCCTTTATGGGATCTGTCATCAGAACATATACCTAACCCGCGCTACATATGTATTGCAGACAATGTAAAAAAAATTGCTCCCAGTGGTCTTTTTTGGCAAAATCAGGAGTGAAATCTGAGAAACAATTTCCAGAACTAACACAGAGTGACAAGCTTGAATGTCACTATAGTTACAGGGCATCGTTTCAAAGGTTTTCCTGAACTGTCTCTCACTAAAAAATGCAACTAAATGCACCCATCTGTTTCTTAGGTCTAGGCATGTCAAATAAAACGAATCATAGATGGCAAGTATGCAAAGCTATCCTGTTGTGTTTAAAATAATAATAAAATAATTACCATTTGATAAGAAAAATGTGTGGGGTAAGGGTTTCTTGGAAACCTAACACCAATCTAGAGTGGAACATGAAAATGATTCCTCACCCGCAATCGTGATTTCCTGAGCTTTTTTAAAGTTGCCAGAGCACTTGCTTAGAGAAGCTGGCAGATGTCGGTCTGTCAATATCATGGCCAAAACAAACAAATTCTTTCTACTTAAAAGGCAGACAATGGGCTGTCATGAAGTACGAACGTCTCTGTGCTGTCTGTTTATTCGGTACATGGCATGAGAAGCTTAGCACACAATGGATGTTCGTGAGACAGAAAATTTGACTAGGTGGCAGGCCATCCAGAACTGAATTGTAGTTATTAGCTTTTAAAGATCATTAAAAGTTACAGTCAGCTTACAGGGATTATACAAAGATTTATGATAAACAGTTGTTTTTTATTAACAAAAAGCAGCCTATTACAACAAAAACACTTATTAAGTCCTTACGTCTGAATCGGTAGCATATGAAAGGGGTCTGTTTTGCCTTTCCTGCCTTATTTTGAACTGTATCAGAGCTTCCAGTCCAAATATTATGCAAGAACCAAAACGGAACCTAACTATTTGAATGAATAGAGAACTCTGGCTGCATAGTTTATCAGCTGCCCTTTTAACTCAGATAGGAGCAACAGAGCTAGCCATTTTTCCTTTCATTATCTAGGCTACAGACCATCATGTGAACCCATTGCTTCAGAGGGCACTTCTCAGGAGAGATCAAAAGAGACCACACGCTACACCAGGAGACAAGCACCATTGGGTACACACATGGATCCTGCATACAGAGTAGTAGTGATTTACAAGGGAATATTACTGTCTAACTGGTAAGGTTAAAACACAAGTACATAATTCAGATGCAGAATGTAAAACTTTATAATGCAACCTTGTATATAATTGCTACTGCTTATCAGGTGGCAGCAGTGCTGAATAAGGAAATATGTGATCTCAGGGATTTTTACCATGGCAAGATTATTGGTGCCAAGGAGGCTGGTTTATGTATTTGAAGGACTACTGCTCTCCTTGGTTTTGTACACACAATGGCTTCTAGAGTAAAATAAAAACAGTGACTGTCAGTTATGTGGAAAGAATGTGTCTTGTTGATGAGTGAGGTCAATGGAGAGACCCCAGACTGGTCAAAGCTGAAAGAAAGGCTATGCTGACACAGATAACCTTTCTGTATAAATGAAGAGAGCAGAAATGTGTCTCAGAATGTTACATGTCAAACATGGCAAATGAGCTATGACAGCAGAAGACTACGTTGGGCTTCACTTCTGTCAGCCAACAACAGTAAGCTAAGGCTGTAGTAGGCATGGGTTCACCACTACTGTACAGATGAATACTATAAAAATGTAGCTATTTCCGATGAATGTGAATTTCTGCTGGGACAGACAGATGGTGAAGTCAGAATTTGATGCCAACAGCAGTTCTGTTTTTGCAGGTGGTGAAACTGTCTAGGAATACCATGATTGCACACTTTGGACCTGTTAATACCATTTAATCATTGGTTGAATGCCACAGGAAATTTGAGTACTGATGACCATGTTTAGGAAATAACAACTTGCTCGCGGAACAAGTGTAAATGACATGCTAATTTATTTATTCATGCCTTTTCATACCTGCTTGATTCAGCCCAGGGTTGAGGGAAGCTGGGGCCTAACCAGCGGCACAAACAAACCTGAAGAGCCAAAGCTAAACCAATCCTTTGGCATGTGTGCATGCATGCTTACTTTCTCACACTATTAGTTTAGAGACACCAGGTGACCTTATGCATGTCTTTAAACTGTGAGAAGAAACTAGAGAGCACATGCAAACTCTATACAGACAGCGTGTGTGCTGGAAATCTAACGAGAGATCTGGATATTTTATTGTCTTAACTGAAAAAACTTCCTACTTAAAGTATGCGCAATTGTGGGTTAAGGGCTCTGCTGAGGTGTCAGTTAGGCAGAGATGATGCTTCTGCGCAGTAATGCAGTACCCCAACCACTTGAGTGAGTCATTGGTTTATTAGAATTGGCAAATATGGGTTTTGACAAAAGCAGGTGCTTCTCGCCAGGGCTGGCACCGAACACAGTAAAGATCGCAGTCTCTAGTTTTTAGATAAAGCTTTAAGATGAAGTCAATTTTTATTTTTTTAGTCTCTTTTGCCAGAGCCCCTCATATATTTTAAGTTGTTTTTGTTACAGAAGTTGTGTTAACTTCCTTGCAATTAGCAAACCAAAAAAGCCTGGATTTGGACAGGGGTGCCCAAACATTTACATAAACCTGTAGTAGCTATATAAAATAACTAATATCTCAAAACCAACAAGTTAATAATGTGTTCACAGTGATAAATGTTGGGGTCTTGCCACAAGAGGCCATAAAAGTGTTTCCCCTACTGCCATAAAAAGGTTTCTAGAGACTTTTGGGTAGTGTACCTCTTGGCGGGAGATTATTGACTTTTCACATAGTTTGGGAAGAATTCTGATTTATTGTTATATTTTTAGGTAATCAGATTTCAATATTACAAATGCAGATTTATTTATGTAAAAATAGCAACACAGAAACTCATAGCAGATTGAACAAGGGGAGGGGATGGAGGTAAATCTGTGTAACTTGATGGTGATAAAGTGATTAAGCCTATGAAATTCTAATCGTAAGGTTGCCAGTTCGATGCCCAGGTCTGTTGAGTTGTCAACCTACTAGTGTTCAGTGTGGCACATTGGTTAAGCCTCTGGGCTACTAATCGAAAGATTATACTTAACATATTATACTTAATCATTTTTATTGTAGGAATTTATCCATTGTTTCATATCTTTCTTTGAGGTGCAAAAAGTGTGCAAACTTCTTCCTTTAGCATCTGGTCTGACCGCCTATTGCAGTAATAAGTAGAACTAAACATTTCTGGTAACTGTATCAGTCTTGCACATAGGTTTGAAGGAATTTCAGACCCTTCCTCTGTACAGACCAGCTTCAGCTCTGGAATTTTGTTAGGTTTCCTTACATGAACTGCTTGTTACCTGTTGTTGCTTTCTATTGAATTAAGGTCAGGATTTTGACTGCAAAATATTAATGTTTTTTCATCTTCAACCATTTACTTCCTGGCCCAAATGCAGCCAAACAGGCCAAAACCATGATACTACCACCACAATGTTTCACAGATACGTTTGGGGTCTGAAGCTGGAATGCAGTGTTTTACTTTCTCCAGACATAACTCAATTTTCAAAATTCAAAATTTTATTTCTATTGATCCCAATAGTTTTCTGGCTTGTCCACATAAAGGTTGTCAGTTTGAACAAACTACAGATACTTAGCATAAGAATATAGGAGAGCAATGGATTTCTTCTTGAAACAATCCCATGCACATAATTATTGCTTAGTGTTCTCCTGATGGTTGAATATTAACATTAGCCAATGTGAGGTCTTTATTTGCTTAGACGTTATATCAGGGTCCCTTTGGGAATTTGCAGACTACTACAAGCCTTACTTTTGGAGTACTCATTATTGGTGAACTGAGTAACAATAGTCTTTAATTTGCTCTTTTTGTACACAATCTGCTTGACTGTGGATTGGTGGAGTCCAAACTCTTAAAGCTGGTTTTAGAGCCGTTTCCAGCCGGATGGAAACACTTTCACAAGCATGTTCAGTTCATAATCCATGTAATTTAAAAACAACAGAGTGCTCACACACTCGATTATCATCCAATTTACTGAAACGTCTGACTCTAATTTCACTTTAAAATTAACTGCTAATGCTAGAGCTTCATGTACTTTTGCCACTCATAAACATGAAATATTGGAACATTTCCCTTAATAAATTAATGATAATGTTTTTAATCTCTTCTATTTAACTGTGTTCTTTTTATCTAGATTTATTATAATCTGATCATGCTGTAGGCCACATAAATATACAAAATTCTAGGGAGTTCACAAATTTCATGGAGCATTATAGGTATTCGTTTAAAAAAGTTTTAATAATGGGTAGTTGGCAGTATTATTAACAACATTAAACAGCTATTTTTGAACTACAAAACAATACAGACAGTAGGCAGGTTTTAATCCAAATGACTAATATTTGCACTTTAAGGGATGGATAGAACTGGCTAACAGATGTAATTATAGCACATAAACACATTATAAAATGCAATTCCTCTGCCATTTAAGCCTGTCAGAAATGGTTGTTTTTCACTGGCCACTTATAATACTCTATTATTGAATGAAAACAACCTATTTTATGGTTAAGTGGTGGTAAGAAATCTCGCAAAATGAAACTGTGCTAATATGCTTTGTTAATATTTTTGCAGTTTAGTGTCACTTAACAAAATCTTTGTAATAAACCAGGCATTCAACAGCAATACAAACCCATGGGGAAGGAGAAAACCGATAATACGAGAAAACTGCTTATTCGTTTAGTTTTAGAAAACAATGAAACATCTACTGTATTTTTGACTGGGAGTACCAGATGGTTTCTGGTTTCACAAGAAAAGATGGGTAAATAAATAAAAGTCCTGATTCAGCACTTTACGTCCAATATTAATGAATTGTCTCTATACTTTGTCCACTGCCAACACTGTTTTTATATGCAAAAGCCACGCTATGTGTAAACTGTATTGTATAAGTAGTTTTATCATTAAACATGCAGTCAGATGGAAACAAGCTGCCATTCAGCTGAATTCACAAACACTTTTTAACGTACGGTGCGTTTATGTTATTGCTTTACAATGCCTATAAATATGGACTGAATTTCGAGGTTTTATGACTTTTTGTGTCCACGCCAGAGGCCCCCGCGTTTTGTGCACTCACGTTACATGCTCTTTGCTAATTCTGAGTTGGTGGATCATGTCTCCTTTTACCACCTTTCACATTTAAAAGTGTTCATATTTGCAAAGAATTTTGTAACAGGCCGCAACACCAATAGGCATACGCATTTCTTTTTCATTGTGCCTTCTAAACTTAATTAACTGTATGGCTTCCAAACCTCACAAGAAACACAGACTTAATATGTAACTTGAACTGACCTCGGCTAAATTAGCGGTCGGTTTCAACTGCTGTTCTGTACAATTCCTGGGAAGTGTTTACTCAGTGCTGTCATGCTCTTTTGAATTAAAATGCTGCCGCTTTAGCTACATGTGATCTGGGCCAAGGTGGTCATAAAATGAAGAAGTCGCTCTTTCAGTCTCATTTAGGGTCTGGTTTCTACTTCATCCTAAAGACTCCAGTGGCTGCTGTTGTAGCTGATCAAACAAAACAGGACAATGATGGAGCATCAGAAGAATTCGATAAGTAACTTGAAAGCTTGTTCAAACACACATATGTAGAGCACATGTACATGGGCAGTACAGCAGACAGAATCCATTACCACAGTATGTCAAAAAGGGAGTTAGTAGAAATAATGTGATCTTTGCCTCTATGGAATTCCTCTGTAATCCTGTTTGAAGAAGACATTGTGATTTGGAGAACACACTGGTGCACAGTGAACTAAGGCCATAGCTCTCATTTTTAAAACCACCATTTAGAGCTGGCAACAGATGTAACTTGTAATGAAGAACATCAACAACTGCTTGCCTTGCTTCTGTTAAGTGCCAGTTTTGGCCACAAAAATGCACAATAACCACTTATATGGCAACATGTTTCTTTAAAAATGTAACTATACTTCAGCCTTACTGCTAGAAAGATGCATGATGGTAAGCTATAACTGGGCACAGAATTGTATAATTGTAAAAGTAAATGCATACATGCAATACTACATTACATACATACATACAATAAGAACATTAACCTGTAGGCTCACTATGATGAAAGTAAGGTTTCTTTGCATGGTTACTCGTGACAGCTTTTACACAATACTGCAGGCTGCACACATTAAAAACCTCAAATAAATTGAGTATGACCAAAAAGACCAGAAAATAACTCTTACATTGCAACAGACTTATGTTAAAACATGGTGCAATCATTTAGAACTAAATTAAATTTAGTGCTGGGATTAATAGACACCATTGGCGACCAGAAGCAAATATTAATCATGTCTTTGGAAAAGTCTTTTTGATATTTTTAGGATGTCCAAAAGAACTATTACATTTTAGATTTGTAGCTGTTTTGTGATAGAACAAAAAATGACTTGAACACTCTGAACCTCACCAATCCCCTATAACCTTTTGAAAAATGTATATCAGACAGGGGTACCCCTGATCTGCTTGTGATACCACTGGCCCAGCCCCCACAACCAAAGGGAACTCTGGAACTTAGAACACAGCTGGACAACATGTAAGATGTTGGGGCGAGGGTGGGACAGGGGGGATAGGTTGGCACTCCAACCAGGGACATTCCAACACAGTACATTTTACACAGGAATTAACAGAACTACACACTATCACAGAAAAACAAAGACACAGTAAAGGAATCTACGGGCAGAGTACATAAAAAGACACAAGGAGGTATAGTACAGGGTATAGTACTGGAGGTACAGAAAGGTTTATATGGAGGAAGCCTTGACTGCTGGAAGGAGAGAAGGGTCAGAAGAGAGCCATATAAGATGATGTAGCCGCAGACTGATCCCAGTAACCATCATCCTGGCACAATCATTGTAACTTACACTCACCTAATGCTTTATTTGGTGTACTTTAACTCAATTGCTCAGTAACGCAAACATATAAGCGGTTTATCATGTGGCAGCAAGTATATGCATTTAGGCATGCAGACACGGTCAAGACAACCTGCTAAGGTTCATACCAAGCATCAGAATGGTGAAAAAAGTTGTGGGAGCCAGATGAGCAATTTATTTGGCAGTTCTCCGTGTCAAAATATTTCATTGATGCCAGAGGTCAGAGGAAAATAGATCTTTTAAGCTGATAGAAAGTCAACATTAAATTAATTAGCCACAACCATGGTATGCGGAACAGCATCTATAAATGCACAACACATCAAATCTTGAAGCAGATGGGCTACAACAGCAGAAGACCACAGTGGGTGCCACAGCTGTCAACTAAGAACAGGCAATTGAGGCTACAATTTGTACAGGACAAACACCAAATTTGGACAATATTGGTAAAATGTTGGCTGGTCTGATGAGTCTTGATTTCTGCAGGTGGTCATTCAGTTGGATGGGTCAGCATTTTATATAAACAAACCCTGCCAAATAAACAAAAGCCTGGATTATTTCTAAGCAAAGTTAATCTATGTGTTTATTTAATGTTGCATCAGCTTTCAAATCTATTCACGACAGGAAAAGGTTATACACAAGCACAAGCACTAGTCATACAGACTCACATTATGCCAGATTAGTATAGTCAGTTGGGATGTGGGAGGAAAACCGAGCACCTGGGGTTAACTCTCATGGTCACTGGGATGACATGCGTACAGGCAACTCCATTCAGGTTGAGTGCAAGGTTGGAATTAAACTGGAGATGCTGGACTATACAGTGCATCCGGAAAGTATTCACAGCACTTCACTTTTTCCACATTTTGTTACGTTACAGCCTTATTCCAAATTG
>JAUZSU010078402.1:0-20371 GCA_034780255.1 Parotocinclus maculicauda | reverse complement strand
GTAGAGTGTATGGTCACCCAAGACTGCCAAAATACACTAAATACCATTGATAGGGTATTGACAATATCAGATTATCCAGCAGTTTGTTGTATTCATTTTTAAAATATTCCCTAATTTTTGTGAGCAGTGTAACTTGAGCTGTAGAAGACATGGTCATTTACTTATAGTGGAAAATGATCCAATATTACATGAGTGGTAAAGGTATGTGAACCTTTAGGATTAGCAGTTAACTTGAAGGTGAAATTAGAGTCAGTTGTTTTCAATCAGTGGTATGATATTGCGATGTGAGTAGGCACTCTATTGTATATACCGAACTGTGATCAATTAGTGCATTAAACGATGCATTTCAGCATTAGAACCCTATTCTATCTGTAAAACATGATGGTGGTAGTATTATGGTTTTAGGACTGAATGGCTTAATCTGGACCAAAATGGCTTGCCATCTTTGTTGGAAAAATTAATTCGGAATTATACCATAAAATTCTACAGGAAAATGTCAGGGCATCTGTCTGTAAACTGAATATCAAGAGAATGTCATCATCTTTTCTGCTTATACACTTCATGGTGACAGCATGGCAAGCAAAGATGCCGAGGCATCTTGTACTAGCTTGTCCTGGGGAAGCCCCAGCCACTCTCAGGCCAGTTGGGAGATATAATCCCTCCAGTGAGTCCTGAATCTACTCCAGGGCCTCTAGTAGGGATTTAAAAAGGCATCCTTATCAGATGCCCGAACCACCTCAACTGGCTCCTCCCAATACAAAAGAGCAGCTGTCCTCCGAGCTCCTCCCGAATCGTCAAGTTCCTCACCCGTTCACGGAGAGTATGCCAAAGCGACTCCTCAGAAAAAGCTAATTTCATACGCTTGTATCCACAATCTCTTTCTTTTTGAGGTTGGTAGGTGAGAGTGGAGATGTGGATCAACCAGTAAATTAAGAGAGAAAGAAATATAAAATTATTATGTCCTGGCCTTAATACAACAGAACCTGCATGTTTTCACAATATTCCAAAGAGCATCTTGTGATGTTACTAAAAGCTTGCCTTTATCTGTCTTCAAGTGCCCCATAAATGCTTTATAGGGTTTAAATCAGGTGACTTGAACAGTCAGCACTCTTTGACCTTTGGTCTTCAAATTGTCATCTGATGCTTTGAGATATGTTTTGGAGGCTTACATAGCCCCCACTGTATATTTTAATCAATAGTTAGTCTATGGGGAGTTAGTGTAGTGGTGTGAAACAGCATTTGGGTATTGAATTACTTTTTACTGGTGCCACAGTATAATCCAGTACTCAAGAACCATTTGACACTAACCTAGACCAACAGAGTTAATAAGAAACTGGATAAGAACAAAAATCAGGTAGTACTGTTTTTTTTTCTTTTTTTAGCTGTAAAATGAATTATTAAATAAGCTAGCATTGTGATGTACATTTAAATTACATTATTGCACATTGACTGGTCAATACCTATTTCCTCAGAAAAATGTTTTATTGATTCATGTTGTCACTTTTTCCTGTGCTACTTTATGGGGGCTGTGGTGCTTCTCCTTAGAGAACACAAGACAAAAGCGAAAGTGTACCCAGGATGGGATGGTGGGAGTTGATGCTCCAGAACTGGACAACAATTCCTCACCTGCCTTTCTGCTCTCAGACACAGCCTTCATTTGTCTTCATGGGGTACTTGACCCAGCCGAAAGGTACTGCCAGGACTCAAACTCAGGTCCCCACAGTGGTAGGATAGCGTAACAGCTAGCGTAACTCTGTCACCCGAGAACATTTTTTCCTGCATATATTAGGAAAGTAGGAACTGAGGAGCAGCCTGTAGAAATATCTTAACAAAAATATATGAGTCCCATTATCCCATTATCTTGCTGCACAGTGGTAGGAAGAAGCAGAGACAGGCAAATCAGTTTACTGTCATTCGCTGATAATAAACAGGTCCCTGCTGAGTTCTTGGTCCTCACTGTCCAGCACTGTACTCTGAACAGAAGAGACCTGTAGTGAATCATTGTCTGTAAATTGACAGAAAATAGCAAAAATTACTCTTAAACTCCAGGAACAGCCCAATACTCTCAAAAGCTTTAACAGCTAAGGCTCAGCACAGGGAGCTTGTGGTACAGCAGTTAATTTACTGGACCAATGACCAGCAGGTCCATGCTTCAGGTCCCAGTACTGGCAAGCTGTTGGGCTATATATCACGGCCATTAATGCACAGTTGCTTGGATTGTATGTTGTAAGATTGTATACTTGTAAGTTGACTGATATTTCTACACTTTCCAGTATTTTATTCATTCATTCATTATCTTCCGCTTAATCCATACGTGGTCACAGGCCAGCCGGTGCCTACCTGGTGCAAGAGCAGGAACAACCCCAGAAGGGGCGCCAATCCATCGTAGGGCACACACACAGTCACACACAAAGGGCTACTTTAGAGACACCAATTAACCTAATATGCATGTCTTTTGGACTGTGGGAGGAAACTGGGGTACCCGGAGTAAACCCACACAGACATGGGGAGGACATGCAGACTCCAAACAGAAAGGTCCCAGGTCGCTCCACCCTGGGATTGAACCCAGGTCCTTCTTGCTGTGAGGCAGCGGTGCTACCCACCAAGCATGAGAACATTTAAACCCCCTTCATAGTAGTTTTGCCTGCTAACAACTAATCTTTATTTTGATTGTCCCAAATGGACTGGGTCTATTTAAAATAATCTGCAAATAATAGCTAAATGTAGTAATTATTTAAGTAATTATTTACCATTGTCTGCATTTATTGTCCTGACAGATATTAATGTGATGCTTTCTTTCTCTGCATGGCTGGTTAGGTGGCTGTAAGAAAACAGTCCAAATCATATATCTTAATAACACACAAGACTCAATTAGAAATGCATTTATGAGTTTTAAGCCATACCTGTCTGAAACCACAGAGGAATAACCTTTAACACCTGAAGGGTAAATTTAAAATCGTTATTTGAGAAAGGTATGGGAGAATATTTAATTCCCACACTTACTGAATCTCACCTTCCTCCTTTGCATTATAGCAGCGTTCTCTGAAGTTAACAACTGTTACGAGGATGACCATGATAATGATCAAAATCAAAATAAAAGTCATCACACCTGCAAGGAGCCGAAAGAAAGACGGCAAGTCATCAAAAATGACATTAAAAGCTGTTTACAAGAATCCTGATTCCTTGGGCAACTTACCGAAGGCTAACATAGTAAGGCCATTGTCTGGTGTCTGTGTTGGTGGGACCTCGGAGGGTTTTCCTAATGTACTGTTTGTGGCCACTTTGTTTGTAAGTCCAGCATTATCACCTGCACCTAGAGGATGTTGTAAGTTGGTAAAAGGACTAATTGTAACACAAAACACTGTATTGCCATCAACACACAAGCTCTCCTGCAGTTTGTTTGTTAAAAATCAGAGAAAAATATATCACATTTGATGCAATTATTCATACTTATGCATGATCACATTTTAGCTTCACAGTCTGCATTAATACCTGACTACTACTTAAAGTAGCAAATGGATATTACCTTCATTTATTCATTCATTAATTATTCACATTCTTGTGTGCTTCATATTAGTCCAGGTCACTGTCACCCATAATTAGCAGATTAGTTGCTGTTAATTGCAGTACCAATGTCTAACAGAGAGGACTATAAAACCATAAATTCTTATAAATATACTGTAACTGTAACGTAAGGCTTTAAAATAGTGGCCAGTGTTCAAATACTTACAAGTACTGCCATAAAAACATTATTGTGCCCTTGACCTTCAGTGTCTCAGATATATTGTTGTATTGTGTTTGGGTATAAGAAACACTTCTAAACGAGCAAATAATGGAAATATTTTTTATTGCCAATTAAGAGTTACAGATAGCGTATTTTAGGTGTACTACTTTTATTTGGAGTGGTGAAAGAAGTATGGCATTTTTGGATCCAATTGTTAACAATATCATATATTGTCGCATTATTGTTATTGATTAGACCCACCAACAGCTCACCAGTAGAGTTTCCTCACCACTTAGCTACCATAAACTTAAAATAAATTGTTTCTGTACAATCTGCAGATACAAAGTAGGCAGGAAGACCAATCAGAAAGTCCTTTGTGCCACTATGTTACACTGATGTCACTGAAATTGGGCAGGATCTTAATACACAGAAATGAGGTAGGTATTTCCACATAGAGCAATAATAGAAATAAGGCTCATAATATACAAATATTTATTTTCTAAACCCAATTTGGAAAATAAGACTTGACTGTAAAATAATAATAGGTATGAATTTAATTCCATTTTATATGACATGAAGGCTGAATCCACTGTTTTACTTGTATGACATTTAGTCGAATCGAATATTTCTTTATTCATCTGTATTCTGTTAATCTCTTACTTATCTAAATGTTTTACTTTAAGTTTCATCTATGTTAAAACAATATTAGCTCTAATAAGACTTAAATCCAAGGTCTTGAGAGGTCTAGAGAAAATAGAATAGAAATCTAAATAACACTAGCTTTAACTTGGATTTTAATTTATGATTTATCAATCAGTGTTCTTAGAAGAATGGACTGAGTCAGACCTGATTTAGACGTCACAGCAAGGAAGGAAGTGATTTGGCTCGGTTCTGTTGTAGGGATGTGTGTTTGAGAATTCAATAGAGTTGATGTTGGGTTGATCCATGTTGTTTGTCCTGCAATGTACATCATATTATAGCGATTATCATCATTCTAGACATATAGAGTCTGATTTATGTCTCCATTTTTTTACACAACCCATCTTAATGGGTTTTAAGCCCTATACAGTTCACCATAACAGTACCAAATTACTATGATTACCATATATTAGCAGCTTTACTGTATAAACGGCATTATATTATAAAATAAAGTAAATATAAATAAATTAAACCTCAACTCACTGAGACTGCTGATTAAGTGCTGAGTAACATTAAGGTCCACTGAAGTACTGTTCACTGAAGTACTGTTCACTGAAGTACTGTACACTGAAGTACTGTACACTGAAGTACTTTCTTGTGGAACTGAAATGGAAATTAACTTATTATAATGTTGTCCAAAGACAACTCTATAAAACATCAATGTTTTGCTCAAACACATGTACAAGAATCAATATCAAACATTTATATTGTAGAAAACACCACATTTGGTGCAATTATTCATGCTTAAAATTAGTCACACTTTAACTAAATAAGTAAATGAGTAAGTGAAAGAAAATAAATTGTCTATAATCAGATAAGTTGGGCAAGATTGTAATACTATTGGTTTACCAGATGGAGATATGAAACAAATCTAAAAAATGACATATTGTTTTTGGAGAGTAACATGATACACAATAATTGCACGATAAATCACAACTCACCTGATGTGCTGATAGAAAGAGTAGAGTTAAGGCTCAGTGAAGAACTGTTAATCTCTTGTGGAACTGGAATGGAAATCAACATTTTTTAGCACAGTGTTACAATATACAGCACTAAAATTATAATGATTAATTATTAATAATTCAGATTCAGAGCAACATGCATGTTAAATCTTCACAAACGTAAATGTTAAAATCAATAAACGGGTATATAAACCGATTTTGTAAATATTGGCAACACAGCCATGGGGAGGGATAACATCAAATGTCACCTGGGGGCAGCACTTATCGAATACACGACACAGACCCAGACCTTTCACTATATTAACTTTTCCCAGACATTTTTTTTCCCTTTGTAAAATTGACTATATTTTATTATTTAATAAAGTAAATCTATTGCACCATTCACCATAATACATTTCTTGAAGTGTGCCTCAGACTTACCCGCTATGATGATTAATGGAGTCAAGCAGAGAAAAATAGATGGACAAAAGACGACAGCCATGGCTAGTCCAAAATTTTTTACTATATATAAAGAAACTTTAAATTGTTTAAATGCGTGAGTCTCTGTACTAAATGCTCTATAGTCTATAGTATAGTTCTATAACTGTGTCTATGTCTATTTGTAAGAGTGTACAGTCTTGGTTTTGAGGGAGAGGCTGGCAGACCGTGACTACATTCCAGCTTCCTGTGGGAGAATGGCAGGAAGCAGATGCCATATTCTTATGGAAAATCAGCCCTCTCTTGTAAAAGTGTTTGTGATTCACATTGGCTAATGATACTTGGAATATTATAGTGGGATATACTATAGTGTTTGTTGCAGTGTTGTCTTTACCACTAACATTCCGATGTCCTTCCAAAACTTATTTGTACTTGCTCATGCCATCATAAAGCCTGCCTTCAACAAAATACATGTCAAGTTGGTAAAAGTGACTGTATTTGGACATACGGTTGTGTAATGACTCTCTATAACAATGCTATACTTTTGTGTTGGAAACCAGAGCACCCAGAGTAAACCCAGGTTGACACAGGGAGGACTTGTGGGCTTCACACATAAAGGTCCACCTGGGATCAAACCCAGTTCATTCATGCTGTGGGACGACAGCGCTGCCCACTGAGTCACCCTGCCACCCATCATAATATAGTGTTATCTACAAAATATAAATATATATTTTAATTAATTTATTATATATTTTTAAAATATGTTCTCTTTTATTTCCCCATATTATTAGCTTCTGTTCATTCAAACAGTTATTACAAACATATGGATTACATTTGTACATAACGTTTAACATACATAACTTAATTAACTAAAAGTTTAATTTTTGAATATAACATCTAGGCTGCCCAAGGAGGTAGGGTTCCTTAACACATTTAGGAAGATTTTGTTTTTCACTGTTGCCCCAGGCTTTAGGGCCTTAATATAACAAATTGGTCTACATATATGTAAATCAGCTTTATAGTAAATATATAGTAAGTAAATATATAGTAAGGAATTATATTAATTGTATAAATACATTTTAATTTTACCTTTAGTTATGGAACAGTAGTATGTTAGTGTTACTATAAATAACTGTCAATTTGTAAGAATTAAGTGGTATATATTAATCTCTACATCACTATGTAAACACTATGTATGTGTCATGTAACTGGTTTACAGTACATGTAATGCAAGTCAGCCTTGAGAGCGTCATAACCCATCGTGTCAGAATTACTCACAGGTGACAATGAAACTATACATTAAAGCTAATGATTTTCTTTACTCTTTACAAGGATGTGCTGTACAGAAAGATGACACAATGTAGTTCATGCATATTTTATTCAAGAGTAAAAAAGTGATTTGTCCCATAGGGCATGCTTACAATGTGTGTCGTCATTTAGGAAGTCAAATGCCAAAACTTAGTTCAAGAGAAAATTGCAAGAAAAAAATAGTCACAAGTTAAAATCCATTAAACGCCTTCCTTAAAATAAACCACATCTGGACCAAACAAGGATCAGAAAAGAGTGGGAAAAAGAACTGTAAGCTTAATTGTAAGAATAAGAAGAATATCATCAAGAATTAGAATGAGAATATAGTTTTCCTTCAAAGTGAGACACAGGATTTTTAGTGTGTCCAATTTGTTTACATGTGAATAAACCATGCGATCATGCTTTGGCAGCCTGAATGTTGCTTTTCACTGAATAATATGTTCATTCACGCTATTTAAAAATTTCTTTAAACCAACTTAACAGTAAAAAAAACAAATGTTTTCACACCTAAAAAAAAAGAGCGCCGGTGCCTGTACAGCAAAGCAATACAAAAATAAAATTAACCATAACAAAATAACGCGAATAAGAAAAATGAAAAATAACAGTAATTAGAGACAGAAGAATAGATTACAAAAAAATCAAATATATATATACTGTATATAGATATTTAAAAAAAAACAAAGTAATGTGAACTTTACAAATATAATCTGAAAAGGGCAATAATTCAAATCTACTATATTGAAACACATCACGAATATAATTTCACATATCAATAAGGAACTTAATTGCATGCACTGATGCGTTCCATACCATGGATGCTGTTAAAAATTTTCCTCGAATATGTCCATCATTATTATTCATTATATATTTATATATATTTACTTATATATAGATTTATTTGACTTGCGAAACATACTATGTGCATTCCCTCTTGAGTTACAGGCAGGTGAGAAACAATCAAGTAGGTGCTGCCAACAAAACTCTCACTGCATGCCCCTCGCATCGTCAGTCTTTACGCCACACCACAGATGCTGCGCTTAATGAGTCCACAGCCAACGTACGCAAGCTTGTCCCACCAACCTGGCTTTATGGCATCTTACCAACTTAAAAAAGAAAAAAGAAAGTCAAATAAAAATACTCAGGTAAGATTGCATTGCAGGTAATAAAATGCACGCTTTTCTCTTTAAATGTCCTTTCTTAAAAACGTTTCTGTTTTCGTCATTTCAACTTTCATTAATACTAGTAGCAAAATGTTAAACAGTACGATCGCTTCGTGATGAGATTGGCTCATAAAGGAAACTCATCAATCACAAAATTCAAATGTGTGCGTGGCATTGGTACTGGCTGGTCACCCCCACCGATGAGCTGCGATGGATCAGGCTTGAGAGAGACTTCTAAATCCCTAGTCCCCGCCCACTTGGTGTATGGGTGGAGTCAGATATGAATTGATAAACACATTTCCAGCCCTTGACTGACATTACCCGTTCTCCCCAGCAATACCCACGACCCAAAAGACCAAAACACTTACCTTGTTCATCACACCCCTAAGAACGGTGCAATTTTGCCTTAATAGCGAGAAACCCGCACAGAAGAAACTGGCAGCAAAAAAGTGAGACCGCCTTCCACACACGTGGTGAATGGGTGGGGTCAGAAATGAATTAATAAAGACATTTCCAACCCTTGACCTACATTACCCCTCCTCCCTGGCTAAACCTACAACCCTATAACCATCCCGCCCTACCCTACCCTACCCTACCCTACCCTATCCTGCCCTACCCTGTTCATCACACCCCAAAGAACGGCAGAACTTTGCCTAAATAGCGAGGAACCCGCATACAGTAAACTGGCAGCGGAAAAGTAAGACCTCCTTCCACCCACTTCCATGACAGATTTCAACTTGGATAGTTTGCTTCACTAATTAGACATTGGAGCAGTAGTGGATGCATATGTAGTTTTTTAAATGTTGTTTGTGTTCAGTTCAGTAGGCCTTAAATTTTCAGGTTTGGCGATATCCTGCCACTCAACAGAGCAGTGGCACGGGCAAGAGCATGCAGGCATTGCAGTTTGCCGACACATCACTGAACGTTGCTGTTGTCGTCGGTGCCGTTGGCCTCGGACATGTTCATTTTGCCCATGGAATGACCCACATGGTTGACGCCGTCCTTGCGAGGAGGCATGCGCTCGTTGATGCGGTCAAGACCTTTAGCCTCCTCAAAGCTGCTGATCTTGTGCTGTGGAGAGAATCCGCGGATAGCTGTGGAGAAGCACAGAGCACAATGAGAAGCAGTTTCACTTAGGCTTTCTTTCAAAGCTGTCGAATTTAAAACATGCCTATCCTGGTCAGGGTTATGGTAGGGGTGTCCCTCTATCACAGATGACACAGCGCACAGGAGAAGAGTGCAGGTCACAGAATAGTATGTCTGCATGTGACACCTGACCCAGCTGAGAGGCACCGCTGGGACTCAAACACAGGTTACCATGTTGGCTTTTTTAAAGTATTATTGCAAAGCCCTGTCCAAGTCTTTATGTCATACCTGAAATTCTATTGATTAACCATCAGATAATCATGTTTAACAGATGTTAACAGATGCCCAATCTAGGGCATGCTACAACTGAAATGAGCAGTAGCGGTGACCCGAAAAGCGTAGAGACTTGGGGACCTCTGGCGGTCTTTTTGAATTTTTTTTGCAGCCAAATGCAAACAAACATTCCGACTTTGAACATCAACACCCTGAATACAATTAAAAATGGTAAACAGGGTGCGTAATCCAGTATGGTCGGCCAATAGGCCAATAAAACCCAGAAAAAAAACATTTCATTCGCCCAATAGCTGTAAAGTTTTGCTTTATAATGACCTATTTCACTTACAATTACAATGAATTGCTTTCTTCATGCTTTTAATCATTAATGACATGGCTCTCTGTTTACTCAGATAGCATGAGTCGTATCCCACCTATGAAGAGGTGAGGTGACACAATGGCGTGTTCTTACTAGCCGCTGATTCTCCATAACCTTCCTCTGGCACCTTTTGGCTTCCACAGCAGGCTACTCAATTACACCCTACTGTGCCCCACCTAGTTATATCCTCGTTAGTAGTTACATTAATAATTAGAGTATCACATTCGTAGTTAGACCTTTATCTGTTGTCTTTGTCTGTTATTATTCATGTTATGATCACTATTGTGATCTTTGTTTGATGTGGTATTGTGCAGTGGATTCTTGTGGCTCTGTTCTGTGTCTCATTTTATATATTAGTTAATTGCCTGTTTGTTTTAGCCAACTGTGTATTTTGTGTAGCACCTGGTTGTTAGCATTAACACACTGCCTCTGTTAACCAGTCAGGTTAGCATCTTATTTAGTCTGTTTAGCACTCCAGCTTTTCTGCTTCCACCTGTAGTCGTTAAACCTTACATTCACAGACATATGTCTATCTATGTCTCCCTTCATTGTCTTAAGTGTGACATGCATTTTTTTTTATTTAAGGTCAGTTTTTGAACCATTTAAGTTCAGGAGTGCAGAATATGTGGATATGTTTGTGCGTCTTCCAGACACTACAGGTTCCCAAGTCTGGATGCTTTTTGGGTCAGGGGGACTGCCTCTCATGAAAATTTAAAGGGAAACAGTGGCAGCTTGGTAGTACTAACATATGAACGCTCACCCTTTTGACCCTTCTGGCCAATAACTCAGTACTTATACCACCTATACCTACCTATACCAAGGTACAACTACCCATTTTGTTAAACAAATATTTATATATGTACATCTATTTGGTAAATCCTGGTAAATAAATGTTGAGTACATGACCTGACTTGGTTGCAAGAAACACTGAATAGAAGAAGTATGCAGCTTTCATTGGGGAACAATCCATTTCAGGATATTAAACCCATTTCCCCCCTCCATCGTCTGTTTTCTAGAACCAGACCTTCCTGTATCAACACCGGAATGCAGAGGAAGTAGTGACCTTTAATTTGACCATGTATCCGTCTGTGAGTTGTTGAAGTGGGCTTGCTAATCCATTCTGGTTGGCAAAGAGTTTCAGCATGCTCCACCAAGAGTTGCCTCAGCAATGCAGCACTCCAACCAACATAAGTAACCATGCCTTTTGATAAACACCATCTCAAACCATCATGCATACTTTACAGAGTGCATACTTTTTAGTTGCTGTGCTGGTATGGCTGAAAAAGGGCACTGAAAATATCTGGTACAGATGAAATCTCTTTACTTAAACATTCCTTTGACTCAATATATAACCAGAACTTAGATAAATATATTTGTTTCCATTCGACATTGGCTGTACCAAAATCGCAAATTAACCTATTTACTTCAAATGTCTTACATTTATATAAGTTATATAGTACGACAAATATAAAGTCTTAAGCCACCATTTGATTTGTTGTTTTCTCTATGGTATAATGGTCGACGATAGGACCCAAACATTTCTAACTTGAATTTGTCTCTCCGTCTATAATACTATTCCCACTGATATTCATTTAAATCTTAGCCTGGTCAACTTGCTCCCATTCCAAAAAATGTAATTTCTTGGTAGCTATCCTTCCAAAACGATCATTCCTGATGAAGCTTCATCTGACTGTAGAATGGTCAACTTGGCATTCCAATGAAGTTGCCATATGTTACTATTGCTTAAGTCTAAAGGGAGTTCACACTAAATACTTGCTGCTCTAGTGGCTGTTTTTCAGATTTGTGTACACATTTTTTTAATCTGCAAACGCATTTCTTATATTTTCTGGTTGTATTTTAATAACTAAAGTGACAGAGAAATAATTGTATATGGTCATTATACCATTGCTAAAACAAATCAAAACAAATATTAAATGTAATGGTGGGCTGAGACTTTTGAACAGTAATATCTATATAAGATTTCATACAAAAAAAAACACATTTAAGAACAGTAATAGACAGATCCCAGATATCTGCTTTGCCCTTTCTTAGGAATTATTTGGATGAGATTAGTTTATTGGATATATATCCATGAAGTAAAATCCTACAGAAAAAATAAGACAAGCAATGTAATATAGAGATTTATGTATAATCCACAGCAGAATGTCTACATGATGATGATGATACACATTGCCATCAAACTAAAATGGGTAACACATAGGTTTGTACTACTCTCATGACAAATACGTAAAGTATTTTTAGTTTTTAAACTATTTTCTAGATTTGAACACTGTGACATCACAGGCCAAAATTTGATTTTGTCATCATAACACTACTGTAAAACCATTCATACTAATTCTGGTCATTTTGACCAATTTAACAAATAAATTCAAAAAGAGTTGCTTGAAAGAATAAAAATATCTGCCAATACGGCCAAGTAATTTCACTTCTGTACAGTAACATCTCAAAATGTATCTAGAATCATTTTCTGGAATTAAAGCAAAGTACTCATATTTTACCTCTGTATACCCTGGACTGCACCCCCAGCTGAGCTTCTCAGGTTTGCCGTATGACTCTACAGTTATATAATGCTCATTACCTGCTCCTTGTTTTTCCCTCATCACATTCATACCATTTAAACCCCAAGCCAAATATTTTAAAGCTTAATGCCTCTAAAACCAAGCTGCTGTGCGTTAATAGTCGGCTGTGAGTTCACTTATAAACTGCTCTTTCTTAGTATTCATACTACTGTGGGCCCTAGAGCACTGGTGTGTAATTTGGGTACCATCTTTGCTTCTTGCCTTTTATTCATTCCTCACATTCAATCTTTTACGAAAATGCTCATCTTTGTAATGTTTCACATGTTTGCTCTGTGAAAATTGGACTACTATAATTCACTTCTGTATGGTATACCTGCCAAGTCTCTTTGCCCTCTCCAACAGTCAAATTTGAGTCAAATTTGTTCATATCACTCCCCTCCTCCGACACCTACAATGGCTACCACTAGCAAAAAAGGATCCAGTATAAAATTCTCCTGCTAACCTTTATAACCCTTTTTGTAGCTGCTTCTTTCCCGACTTCTCTCTTGCAATTTCCAATTTTCTAATTGTGGTCTGCTCTCTGTTTGAAGATGTAGATTGTCCATCATGGGTAGTCGGATATATAGCAATGCTGCCCCTTCTCTCTGCAATTTGTTGCCTTTGTCTTTCCATTCTTGCTCTTATCTCTCTTTAAAGTATAGTTAAACCCCACCTCTTTTCCAGTTAAGATTATTATTATTATTATTATTATTATTATTATTATTATTATTATTATGCCTGCATTATTAACAAAATTTCCCAGTTTGTCTCTTAATGCTTTGACCTAGTCACTGTATTTACTGTATTAACTGAATTATGGACTACTATGTTTACTCTGCCTTGTTCTTTAAAATGTTTACCTTCATTAACTGAACTCTGATACTGTACTCTACACTCATGATAACTGGTTCTGATTCGGCCTTGAACCCTTATTTAATATTTGGCCATAGACTGCAGTTATTATCCCACCTCCTTATGCAAAACGAATCCCATCCAAATAATAATAAATCATTTAGCTTCTTCTACATAATTTTCTCTTCTGTGACATGTGAGCTGATGGTGGCAGTGGACAGCTTGGGGATAAGCCCAAATGCATGTCCTGGAATTACCTTCTCCGTCCTTTGCTTCTGTCTCGATGGCTTCAATGGCTTCAATGGTGGCTGGAGGGAGAGGAGGGCAGCTGGTTACACTCGATCAAGCCATGCATACACACGGCAGTAAAGCAGAGGCAGCAGCAGTGTGCCGCTAGGGACAACCTTGTAAAAAACATGCAGGCAAACCAGACTATGGAGCACAGAGCCGTTCAACTGGTCATGCACAAACACAAACACAAACACAAACACAAACACACAAACTTTCTACCGTCCTGACACTTGGCCTATCCTTAATCTGGTACAGATTCACCCCAGTTTACCTGCTGTAGGAAAACTGACCCACTACCATCCAGGCTTTGGGGTGACTTGTGGCACACAAAGGTAAGCAACCCCAAAGCCTGGAGTCTGTCATGGGACACAGAGAGGGACAGATGGAGATACAGGTGGAAGAGACAGTAGTGACAGAGGTATAGAAAGATAGAAGGCTTTTTTATTAGGCTCGTATGCTCACCACTCTGCAATGTCTGTTTTCCACCAGACAGCACTCCACTCGGCAGCATGCCGGTCGGGGTCAAGCCTTTCAGAGTCAGCACGTTTTCACTCTCCTCTCTATATAATGCACAAACAAATAAGTGTTTGATGTGACTCACACACCATACTCTTCAGTCATGTGAAGTACCGTAAAATTATCTGCAGGACATAACTAAATAAAAAACATTTAGCTAAATGTAAATTCTGCCCCATTTCAATAATGGAGACTTTAGGGACCACATCTAAAGTTACACTCCTTTAGTTTGACTAAGTCTATTATATTATAATAATTTATAATGCTTTTAAGATAGATATCATTGAATGTTTTTTACTAAATATATGATAAAGTATAATTGATTTATAGGTGTCAATATATCATGTATAATGAATGATAATGAATGTGAAGTAAAATACAAACTAATTAGTTTGTTTTCTCTATTTTCTTCTTTTTGGTCTTGTATGATGAAAAGAACCTTAATAAAATCTTGGTCTCATCTTAGTCTTGGCCTAGGTTTTGGTTTTGGTCATGGTGACTTGGTCTTGATGTCTCGGTCTTTACACAGAATCGGCCATAGCAGAACTGACTCCAACACTAATATAGCCTCGTCCCACTCTGAAAGAGCATATCTGAACTCACAAGAGAATACAGGCAAGACTGGACTGAACTCAGACCCATAATGCGGAAACAGAGGAGCACTGAGATGTCAATATTTATTCACCTAAAATGAATATTTGCACACAAACCTGAACCTAAGGGTGCCACATTCTCCAACCTTAGGGGACCAATATTTGTACTCCATGGTGCTAGCTACCAACATCTGGATTTAATAGAATACAGATGAGATATGAACCAGATAGGCAAAAGTGCTCTGTGCCACTGAGTTATGATCTCACCTCTGCCAGCTGAGGTTTGATTGTAGAAGGCACATGATTCGAGGCAGGATTTTCCTAATGATGTTCATATTGAACAGTTTTGGCATTTTCTGGAATGCTTTAGCCCAGGTTTGTTCACAATGGCACTGTCTATGAACTTCCCCAGTGGCCAAGACTCAGTGCTCCTCACGGTGGGGACTGAATCAATGTGTATCACAGCCATGTTACATAAACAAGCAATACGTCACGCAAAGAAAGGGAGGAACTGATTGTATAAAGCCATCTACTGATGAGAGGAAATAAGTGATTGCCATAAATACTCCAGTGATGAAACGTGCTTCCTTTGCTCGCCAATTGATTATATGATGATATTACTGACTTAGTACTAAACATTAATATAGTTAGCCATCTGTATCCAAGGGGGATTGGTTCCAGGAGCTCATATGCAGAGCAAAATCTGTGGATGTTCAAGTTGTGGCATTTCCATGTAATCTACATATCCTTCCATATACCTTCCATCATCTCTGGATTACTTACAACAATAACATAATACATTGTAAATTCTGTATAAATAGTTATTCTGTGAACAGTGTGGTGGAGAGAGAGACAGGATCCATGAATTTGCGGGAGACTGCAGCATATGGGATGCCAATCAATTCATTATCCATGTGGTGTGTTTCTAGGCAAGTGCTGTCTAAAACATTGCTTTGGATGGTGTCTGTCATGAAAATAGCCATTCTAAACAGCAGAGTATGCATACACATTAATTCATTTGTTTGGGTTCCGCCTACTGCACTTTGCAGACTGAAGGTTCATTTCTCAAAACCTTCCGCATTTTTCTTTGAATATTTCCAGTGTTAGGGATGTGGGCCAGCAGATATGGAGAATTGCCTATACCTCTGTTTTATCAGGTAGATAGAAGATAGAAGAAAGAAGTTTACAGATTACATGTCCCTGAGGGCTGCATATAATTTAAACCTTGTGAGACACCATATTATACTGTGACAACAGAGAACTGTCAGATGCCAAGCATTTTACATTTTTAGCTTTACAGTCTTTCATTTCCTGTTATTTCCTTTCATTTCCATTTCCTCAACTTCCTTCACATAAACAAAGGGTTTAAATTGGTAAAAATATTTAATAAAAATCCATTAATACTTAATCTGTGTGTTTCTTACATTTATTTTAAAATCACAATGATAAGGTCTCTTTGATTAGAAAAATTTATCCCAATTTTAGCAGTTAAGCATTTTCGCAAACCTTTTCAGAGGGGGCATAAAACAACAAAAAAACATTATTATTGATGATTATTATTAAGTAAATCTTGTATTATCATTTGTATGATCATTTCATACCTGAGCACAGAGAACATTTTGGCCATCTTCCCAATGGCACGGATCTTGTTCTTGATCACCTCTTTCCTCGCAGCTGCTGCATTGGCTGTGGGAAAACAAAAGTTCAAACCATTTTTCAACAGGGAGAGTCATTCAAATTCAGGACTTGCTGTAGAAACACTGAGAACTTCTCAAGAATGATGGCAGCCTCAAGCTGTTTTCGACTGCTACCTTAAGGAGATATAAATGGGATGGATGATAAATGGGGACATAGTGAAGAAGCCACGGCTTACCATCGAAGATCTCCTCTCCGTCATTCATCAACTCGTCATCTGAGCAAATACTCAAAACGTTAACCAGCATCTCAGTGACTGAAAGGGACAGAAAAAATGTTATATCACTACTAAGTGTATGGGCATTCACAGAACAACTCCACAACTATTATTATAAAATAATGATTCAAACTCATTTGGATAATGGAAAACCATACTTCAGTCCTTGTTTCTACAAGATCAGTTTGGAAAAAATGTAAAAAAATTTAATGCATTGCTGTATAATGAATATTGGGCTAAAATACACATGTATTATTCAGGCTCCTTAACATTTTCACATCACCTTCAGTCTAAAGCATGGGGAAAGGACTTTTGGTCTTTTTTGTGTGACCACAGACTCAGCCCCCTGAACTGAGGAGCACAGAGATTTGGGATTCTCTGTTGAGGTGGAACACACATATATTCACATTAATTCATTCACTTTCTTAAGCTGGTGCACAGTCAATGTCATGGAAAGCACAATCCTAAATAGGGCGCCAGTTCATCGTAGGGCACATACATTCAAACACACACTCACAGGCAGCTCCACCAGACACAACTTTAGCACGCTTGGTACCAAAAACATGAACATGAACCATTATTAACTCAATATGTGGTGGGGTATCACCAGAAATTCTGCTTACAATTAGATTTTCTCACGATTATCATTAAAAAATACTCTCCTTTTTATTTCTGATGACGCTATGCATGTTTTCTTTTATGTGCATTAGCCTCCTGCAGTTAAAATAATTTAATGACTAGAAATAGAAATAACTAAGTGCTATCTCAAATTGAAAATCACAGTGCATGATCAAGCGTACTGTGCAAAAAATATCAAATACTGTATATCAAATATCTGTTTATACAATAAACTATTTTGGCGTCATCAGCTTCATGTTTTGGCTTCCCTCTTTGGCTAGGCTGAGACCTTGTTATCATGTGCTGCTTGTCACCGTTTTGTATCAATTTTTTGTTTGAAAAGTGCTATTAAAATGTTTCATATTTCTTAAATCTCTCCAGCTTCCATTGTAGAACTCCGTATATGTTACATTCAATATATGACCGTCTGGTGTTAAAAAAAAAACCCACTTGTATAGAACTTGCATGATATTTCCACTATTAACAATGCAACCGATACACATTGTCTAATTTTTGTATTGCAACCCTAATATACAGAGCAGTGGTTTGTAGCCCTGTGCTGCCACAGTCCATATCTCACATCTGGGATTTGTCCGTCGGTGTTTGCTGCATTCGGCACCTGGCATCAAGACTCATGAATTGGTGTGTATCTGGTAATCCCCATAAAGTCCAGCAGTTATGTGTATGGATGGTGATTAGCACTGTACAACCACTGTGAGACTGTGTGTGTCTGTGTCATTAACTGGTGCCCTGGTCAGTGCTGGTGACACACACCAGATGACAGATTGCAGTTTGTGAGGCCACATGTATTCCATGTGGACTGTATATGGCAGTGTAAATTACAATACCTTTCTCTCCCACAAATGGCAGAGACCAGGTGAACACGTCCATGAAGTTTGGCAGCCAGTAGGGGTGAGGGGAGCAATTAAACTGCCGGATGTTCATCACATTATTTTCGTACTTCAGGACGGCCGCTGAAATAAAAATACACACATGAGAATACCGACCAAGCAGCTGGGTTAGCTATTAGACCTCACTATCCGAACTTCTGCTCTTCGAATGACCATTATAACACAAGGGTTATGGTAATGCCATAACCAGCTATCCAACTAATGGAGATTGGAGAAATAACAGAAATACATGGGATTCTGGTCAACTTCTAACTGTCTAAAAGAAGCTCAGTGAATGGGTACACACTCATGAGTTTTATCAACTAATCGATGTCTATTCACTTGAATGTTTGTTTGGCTTCTTTAATGTCGCTATCAGGATCAGTGGCCATCTTAGCAACACACACAAGGTTATATCCATACACAAGTTCATCTCAAGACTAGTCATATACACACACACACACACACACACACACACACACACACACGTTAATGCCAATTTAGAGTAATTAATTAACCTAACACGCATGTCTTTGGACTGTGGGAGGAAACCAGAGTACCCAGAGTAAACCCACACAGACACAGGGAGGACCCAGGCCACTCCGCCCTGGGATTGAGCCCGGGACCTTCTTGTTGTGAGGCAGCGGTGCCGACATACATGATCTGGGTCCTGCCAGAACAAGATCCGGTGTTACACCGGTACCTCTCATGGTGATTCTCCAAATCCAAAACCTCTGCATTTCTATATATAATATCTAATAAAATTAAGCATTATTAATAAACGAATTAACTCGTTAAGTTAGCGGATCGCTACATGACCCGACTTCTATTGAAAGTGTTGCCTTAAAGTTTTTATTTGGTGTTTGTAGAGAAAAAAGGAGATCAGACCAGAGCAGTTATAAATACTTATACCTAGTTTGATTTATTTTAATATATTTTGTTGAATTCGTTTGTTTTGCAGTCTTGAGTACAAGACTGTTGTGTGTTTGTGGTTTTAAGAGACGGAAAACTCACTTTTTATTTGTATTTTTTTGGTTAGTTTCAGCTTTTATATCTTTTATTTCCTGTAAATGAACAAACACGTGTTACTTAAACATGTTACAGGATTTATATAAAAGCTAAAGCTCCAGACTTCACACATTTAAACTGATCAAATGAAGCTCATCGATTACTGAACGTTGTAATTAGCCCTCTCGTTAAATCTCTTTCTCTCTTTCTCTGTCCATGTCACTGCCTGTTCCCTTCACCCTACCATCAGAGAGGCTGGGGAGGAGAACTGGGATGCTGAGGGGTGTAAAACACAATCACTGGCGCTCCACACCAAATGTCTCTGCAGCAAGATCTCCACTTTTGCCGTGTTAGCACAGAAAGCTAAAGAGCAGGTGAGTTTTACATTTGGTCTCAGCCTGTGTGTGCAATGCATTATGGGATGTTTATGCTTTTGGTCTGCTCTGGTTTATTAACTCTGGAATCTTATCTTAGGCTGCGTTCAATACCACAGAAATGCTTATTTTGTATAATGGTAAACACTCTGCTGCTCAGGGACCGTAAGATAAGTACGAGTTTATAACGTTAATGATTTTAGTAGCTGCACATTATAATTAGTCATTTACAAGTGAAACGTCTGAGCAAAAAAGTTTATGAAAGTTTTTTTTAATTATGCTTCTTAGCATAACACACTGAATGAAATATTCCCTAATTTTTGTAAGCAGTATATTTTTTGTTACAATTATATATTTGTAATTTTTTTTATTAATATTGTATTATTTATTTTAAATATTTTAATGCTAATAATAATAATATAATATAATATAATATATTTATAATATAATATATTAATAATAACAATATATTTAATATAAATAATAACAACATAATAAAATAATAATTAATAATAATAATAATATTAATAATAATAATAATAATTATTATTATTATTATTATTATTATTATTATATAATTATATTTAATTAATTAAAATAATAACAATAATAATAAGTATTCTTATTATTAATAATAATAATAATTATTATTATTATTATTATTATTATTATTATTATTATTATTATCATTATAGTAATAATATATTTGATGTTAATTATTTTAATTAAT
>JAUZSU010078292.1:0-20382 GCA_034780255.1 Parotocinclus maculicauda | reverse complement strand
GAATAAGGCTGTAACGTAACAAAATGTGGAAAAAGTGAAGCGCTGTGAATACTTTCCGGATGCACTGTATATGACTTGGCATGGGTGTTGGTGCCACACAGGATGGTCTAAGTATTTCAGAAATTGCTTGTCTACTGGAATTTGCAAGCACAGCCATCTCTAGTGTTTACAGAGTTGTCAGAAACACAGCAAAAAGCCATTGAAACAACAGTTCTTTGCAAAATTGCCTTGTTGATGCAAGACGCAGAGGAAAATTGAGCTGATAGAAAGGCAAAAATAACTCAAAAAACCACCCAATTAACCAATCGAGGTATGCAGAAGAACATATCTAAATGCACAACATGTTTAACCTTGAAGCAAATGAGCTACAAAAGCAGAAGGCCACACTGGGTACCACTGCTGTCAAGGACAGGCAAATGAGGCTTTAATTAACACAGACTAACCAAAACTGCACAATAGCAGATTGTAAAAATGTTGACTGGTCTATCAAGTCTCAATTTTTTTCAGCATGACATTGAGTTTACTGTAATTAAATGGCCTCCACAGTCACCAGGGACTTTATTCATAAACGGTGTGTACTGAAATGTGCATTCACAACTTCTCATGCAGTACAGCTCACGCAGAAACCTGAATTGTTTCTGTAAGTTTCAAGAAAAAAAACCTGAATGGTTTCTGCGCAGTAAAATAGAGCCCTCACACTCAAACACACTAACCACAAAGAGTGAGCTCTATCTGGCCTGAACGATTGCATAATCATAATCACATACACACGTCACACTCATAGGTACGCATACACTGTAGATCAGAGATCTCAATTTTGCATCCTTGTAGGCAGCACTGAGCTTAACATACTTGCTAGTGCTAGATATTCTAGGAAGGCACAGGCAGTGGTAGTCATAACATGAAAATGTTTTTATTGAATAGCTTACCACACTGACACTGGCATGTATAAAGACATTTTGTGCTACGAATGCAAACAGACAAAGGACACAAATCTTAAACTACATAAGCATTCTTACTTTGCTGATGTACCATGAAGAACTCAAAATACTTTCTTTGACGTTTGCTGGGTAAGTCCATAAACTTTTCACTTGACTCCACTTGTACAAGCAAGGATCACAATAGACACATTCCAGTGTTATATCCTCTTGTCTAAAATAAACACTGCTCAGGTACTTTGCGTGAGTCATGCTTTCACGGAATGCAAGAAGTAATTCAGTAGGTTATAAACCGGGATTTATAAAGAAATACTTGAGGGGAAAACGGGCGTAAATCTGTGCAAACTTTGCCCCATGCATACAGCCATAAGCACATTTTAGAGAGAACGGAAATTGGCGACACTCACTGGTAAAATAAGGAACTGCAGCTAAAACGCGCAAGCTACAGTTTCAGCACTGTACAGTAGCTGTAGAGTATCAGCAGGAACATAATACAGTGACATTTAAATAAATCATTAATACAATCTGAGTTTTTCATTTTTATTTTAAATGTATATTACTAAAATAAATCATTTTAGACATTTTAAATAAATATGCAAAACTTTAGTTTTGTAGTCTGTAGTCTGAGATTGTTTAATGAACCATTTAAATGGCATTCAAACGTATAGACTTAAGAGGGGTTCTACTGAAGCCATTCTGGTAGGAAATGAGCGTGACAGTATGGGCTTTGCCTGTGCAAAGCAATTTGCCAGGTCTGTTCACTTTTTATTCTGCATCAGTGCAGCTTCTGGAATTAACACTACATGATGCCACTCAACATTTGTTGGTAATGCCACTACCGATCCCACCTACAACACATTCTGCCCTGATCTTTCACCTCACATTCTGCAAATTCTGCAAGTTCCTCCGTACTATTTAGATTAGAAATTAATGGGACGCATCCTATTTAAGTATTTATTAGGTAATTTGCATGGACCATATATGGATAAGTGTGGCCAGTAAAGACTTTCACTTCATAATCCACACCGAGTTTTATAAATGAGGCCCCAGATGTTAGTCTAATATGGCACATGTAGTGGAAACAGATTTGTATCATGGATGTGCAGCCGACAAATCTGTAGAAACTGCCTTTTCAATATTTACTTTCTGGAATCTTTGAGGAATGTTTCCAGTACCTTGTTGAACCTATGCCTTCAAGGATTAAGGCAGTTCTGAATTCAAAAGAGGGTCCAACCCAGTACCTATTAATGTGGCCGGTACTATCTATGGCCATTTGAGGCTCAATAAGTTTGGAAAGAGAAGCTGATGTAGCTGCACAGTTTCTCTCTGCTAATTACCATGATCTAGGCCAGGATTTCTCAGCGCATAGAGTATAATGCTGGGAATTTTCTTGTCCCATATAAATGTGTTTTACATAAACTTAAGAAGTTCTGTACATGTCATGTAAACCAAGCTTGTCGAATCATATTCTTGCTGACAAGCATCCATTAGCAACACCTTGCTGCCAATGGCCAGGACCTCCCAGGATGAAAAACCATGTAAAGAGTGAGAAAGTTAAAACGCTGTAATAAATTGGGATCTTGTTCATGATACATAGGACTCTTATTTACATGATTATATAATATCTGCTTATATAATGCTCATGCTTATATAATGGTTATATATTATATAATATATTTTTAGATATAGCCATTTATATATATAGCAAATTGTATATAAAAGACGATATACCATTTACTTCTTAAGACAATCTTAATTACATGTTACACAATTTAGCTTGCAATTTAGTTTCTATGAGTGATCTGGCATTTTGTCCTATAGCTAGGATATAGCTAGGCTAAGCACTAAGGTGCAAGGAACACATATACCTGTCAAAACCTTGACAGTTTTACATGTTGTTTTATAATAAACATCTGTCAATGTAGTCTAAGACACACATTGCTGTGGCAACAGTGGGATTTGTGTGGCACGGTAGCACAGTGGTTAGCATCCCCGATTTGATCATGACCTCAGACTCCGCCTGTGTGGAGCTTGCATGTCCTCCCAGTGTCCCGGTGGATTTATTCTGGATGCTCATATTTCTGTAATCCAAAGACATTTTTTAGGTTTATTTATTACACTTAATTAGCCAGTGTAGCAATGTAAGCTTGTTAGTGTTGTAAATAGTCACTGATACTGAAACTAAATTAAACTAAAGTAACAAACAACACTGGGATGCAAAATTGGATATAGACCTGCGTTAATCACAAGCTTTTAGCTTTGTACAAAAATAGCATTCTGAATACTAACCTGAATATTAACATTTATACCTGTCCTTGAATACCTTATGCAAATACATTATTTGAGCTATTCTAAATTGATAGTAGCTTTTTAGTTTTATTTGAGGACTATCATGAAGGAACAGTCTGTCTGAGGGACCCTGAAAGAAAAACCAAACATTCATTCTCCTTTAATCATGTTCCACATCAGTATACCATTGTATCTAATAACAGTTTGTTTTACAGTGAAGGTGTACAAAAATGTACCACAAAAAGTCAGAGTCCCTGTCCACGCACTGTGAAGGAATGAACACAGTGTAGGTAAAATGCTCTCAAGCTCAGGAATGCATTCAAATCCTCTGCCTGAACTGTGTCAGCTGCAGAGAATATTCAGACCACACATTCTTGTGTGCGCACAAGTGTAGAACCCTTTTCTGTGCCTCTTGCTGTACGCCTCTTGTTACATGAGCATAGCCACATCTTTCACTCATATGTATGCTAACCATTATTGCAAGCAATGTGACAAGGCAGTGTTTATGGTTATGGGTCCCACTCTGTAGGAGGCATCTGTTTGCGAGTCGGACAAGGATATGGCTAAAGTGTTTTGCAGCAATTACATGATTCTAAATAATGGCCATCACTGTCTATTATAAAGACGTTGTACAACAAAACGACACGGTGGCTCAGAGCTCAGTATGATGTTTCCACCCCCATACTTCATAGTTGGAATGGTCCTCTCATCCTTCTTCTTCCTCCAAACGCAACAAGTGGAGTTCATACTAAAATGCTCTATTTTGGTTTCATCTCCAATGACATTTTTTGGCGTGAGAAGGAGGACCATGCATACCCCGCAGGATTTTAATTCATGATGGTAGTGTTACTAACGATCATCTTTGAGACTGTAGTCTCAGCTCTCTTTAAGTCATTGACCAGGTCCTCCTGTGTAGTTCTTGCATGATTGCTGACCATTTTCAGAATTATCTTTACTGCACGAAATTAGATCTTGCATGGAGCCCCAGATCAAGAAAGATTTGACAGTCATGTTGTGTTATTTCTGGTTTCTAATAATTGCACCAACAGCTGCTTGACTATTGTCCATCTCAGCCTTGTACAGGTCTACAATTTTGTCACCGATGTCCTTAGATAGCTATTTGACATTGGGCATGGTGGAGAGGTTGGAGTGTGATTGATTGTGTGGACAGGTGTATTTTATACAGGTAACAAGCTCAAACAGGTCCAATTAATACAGGTAGAGTGCAGAACAGGACTCTACCTGTACAAAGTGACAAAGTGACTCTCTCTCTCTCTCGTTCTCTCTCTCTCTCTCTCACTCACACAATACATAATTGTATCTAGCATTCATTGTTCACTGTCTTTAATGAGGCCAGCTTCTCTGTACTGTGCTTCAGTTCATAATTGAACCATAGCTGCAGTTAGAGTAAACCCACCACCCTAATATGTTTACCACACTAAGCCTAGAATAAGAGGCCATCAGAGCCTGGATATTATTCGGCCCATGCTTCATCAGGCCTATTGCTTAGACAGTTCTACTGACTACATGACTGTGATGTAATCTTCAGCTGTAATAACTGACAATCTGCTATGTGATTACCCCCAATCTGTCAGCTTATGAGTCCTGAGAGGCTGATTCATTTTCAGCTACTGAAATAGCTGTACTAATGACACTAGCAGCATATAAATACCCAGAATAGCTACTTGAGCACATCACAGTAGCAGGATCTGGGATGTGCAGCAGGCCGACAGGGTGAAATCAACTCGCGTCTGAACTGCTGCCGAGCACCAGCAAATCCCCTTTGAAGAAAACCAGACCTACGTACTTTACTAACAGGCTGGGCGATTATAACACAGAATATTTTCTAGTATGTTTCTTATGAGGTAAAAGCCTGTCGTATGCCAGCCCGTCTTCTAGAGGAGCCCTATTAATTAAACAACGCATACTGAGAACCTGTTTCCACAGATGAATCTGTGCCAGCTGTCTCATAGTGAACAGGGAATAACAAAGCGCTGAATTACCCAATGCCACGACTCTTAATAAAATAATACAAGCTGCCAGATTTATTGTGCCTACTAAAATATGTAAACCTTACATATAAGTGTCAAGACATACTTAACACATAACACATCCACATTTTAGAGGACTAATGCCAGCCCTGCAGGGAAGCCTAACATAGCAGAGAATATGGAAGGAGGAGGACTTGATGTGCCTAAAGCACATTTTTGAAGACTCCACAAAGTTAGTTATATTACCTAATAAATATGCATCTGATTAGCAAGTTTGCTCCATAAAACTCACTGCTAAAGAATTATGGCTGTACCTATTAGCAAACTACAGTCTGCCAGGCTCTAAAAGCAACATGGAAGGAGTAAAGTTATTGAACTATATGCCAAAACTATGGCAACGTCACATTTTTTTAATCATGGTGCTAATTACCAGGAAAGTCATCACACCAAATTTTACATCCTGAATACAGCCAATACTGATCCTTTAGGAAAAATGCCAGCTAGAATAAAAATGCTCAACATTCCAATTAACTTTTACTTTAGAAGTATATACAGAAGTGTGGACCCTAATAGTTTCTCACCCATAATCAACACTTGCTAATTCTCAAGCTCAGTTCCAACACTTAGCTTCTCTCTCCCCATTCCGCATTCCCATACGGGCTGAAAGACAACTAAAAAAAAAAAAAAACATATACTGTATTTTGTTATAATTACTGATTACAATCACTTCCCCACATCCCTGATGTCTCTTATTGTTCATAGCATTTCACATAGTTTATGCTGTTTATTGTTTCTGTTTATTGCTTGCAAAACATAATTTTTATTGTTGTAATGTGTTTTTTTTCTTCTGCTTTTGCTAATGACTTTGGGGAGATAACTACTTTAAAAAAGAAAACATTTTTTTGGAAGCATAAGTATATACTTGTGTATATACTTGCAAATATGGAAATATTGTACCTAGGGTTTCCTCACCTAGTCTAACAATTAAGATCTCTTTTTTTAACTATTTATATTTTTGTTTTTGTTCCATTTACTTTTCGTTATTATGCTATAAATACTTTTCAAGTATCAAGTATACGTTTTTTAATAACTTACATATGTTTTACAGGCAGTTTTATGTATAAAACAACGCAAACTGGGATTCACTACAACAAGTTTTATTCCACTTCACTGTTTGGGAGGGCAATAAAGAGCAACATCTTAAAAAAATTCTGAGGGTTACACCAATGGTGCTGGAGCTTCTAAAAGCAGAAAAAATACTTAACAACCAAACTAAATCAAAGCAAATATTCTTCAGAAATATTATATTATATTACTTACTGTAGGCATCTTTAAAACAAGCTATGGATAATTATGCGACTAAATGGTAACCCAGGTTGCAGCTATAGGAAACTTCCCAAACTCCTTATCCCGGCCACATGGAAAACATTTACTGACAGAGATCTGCATCCAAGATCTATTATAAAACGTGGAGTGGATTTTAATGCATTGAGGAGTCTAAAGTAACAATCACCATCAACATCTCCGGCCATAAAAATTGAGCTTCTTAATATACAGCCCCTCACTAATAAATGCACTCCACTGTACGATGACATTTTAGATAGGAAGCTTAACTGAAGCATGGCATTGAAATGGAATTTACAGTGTGCTGAATGAATCATGCCCTCCTGGATAAAGAATACAGTGAAAAGCAAGCAGGGTTAGAAACCCTCCATCAGCATTTTTTTTTACATTTTGCTCTTAAATGGAGGAGCCCATATATCATGAATATAAGGTCTTTTCTTATTTTCAGTTTAAAACTGCTGACGTTGATATGTTATGGCTATATAAGTAATATTGAGGAATAATATACCCTATTTTATATATATATACCCACATTTGCACAAATTTTGGGCATGTGTTGAAAACCTGAGATAGTGAAATAAAGGTCAAAGAAAAAGCCTCAGCTTTAGAGCTTTTATGGTTTGGCATAAACCTTTAAAAACATGTTGATGACTGGTACTTTTGCATGGTAATTATTACAGGAATAAACACAAAGACAAAATCTTCCATACACTACCCAAATAAAACCCACACAGTCTCTTTACCGATCTTTAAACTTTGAAAAAATTTAGATGACAATGCATTCTGCAATTCCAGTTTTTTTAAAGACTCAGGTGATGAAGATTTCGTGGCCCCATAAGAATGCCAGAATGAGCCAACTATTCACTCAAGCTGCCCAAGATGTCTTGATCTGCCGATTTAAGTGCAGAGTTACTGAGTAAGTAAAGTAAAAGAACCTGCTGGATCCTAGCACCACAATTATGTATTGTAACAGAGAGAAAGATATTTTGAAATATTCCATTTGGACGTAAAGCTTGACGTCAAAGGACTTATTGAGTCAACAGGATGTAGCTGACAAATAGAGGCTTTTTATTAATAGTTCAAAGGGTGTGTAAGATTCCATTCCTGATTCTCCCCCTGTGAATATTAAAAAAAAATTATAAATCCAGGAAAACCATTCCCCCCAAAAAATAAATATGATAATCAGTAATCATAATTGCTGAATTTTATGTGGTGACCTGAATGTTATATCAATGTTTCTAGGAGAACAAAGCAGTTACACAAAACATATTTGCTTCTTGTGCCTTTGGGATATCCCAAAAACAGAAAATTATATAAGGAAAGAATGGCCTGCTAGAGAGAAATTTGAGCAAAAATAATATTAGGAATTAACCCCTTGTTAATCCTCAAAAAGTGTTACTTCCCCCATTGCATATAAAATTGGCAACTTCAGGGCCAAAAATTATAAACATTTTGTTAAAAATGTGTTAATTGTTTTACAAAGACTGTGAGCAAACATGAGTGTCAAATTACATTTCCTTGATAGAGACCTGAACTGCTTCCCCTCAATTGTGGAATTATGAGTGAAGAATAAGGATAACCCTTTCAAAGACATCAACGCCATGGAACATGGATATCAAGGCAGAAATTTTTTAACAGTAAAAATTTACACAACTATTGCTCTCTTGGTTAGGCCATATGTGTTTTTTGCACAAAACAAATATATTATGGGTTATCGCTTATTTAGAACTTATTTACCCTTGCTATTTTACTTTATAATCTTTAATCAAACTTTTCATATGTGGAATCAACACCCTTTACTTAGGTAAAATCAGTCAAAAAATAATAAGGGCAGCAGCAAACTTTTTCCATATGTAGACCAGTGATAATTATTAATTAATATAGATAAGTATATTAATAATAGATAAGATTAAGAGCTTCAAAGATTTTGAATGAATGCCTTGGTACCAATTGGTACATTGATGTTCCTGCTCACAGTCAAGGGCACATCCTTGAGATGTTGTTTACAAACTTGTCTCTGTTTAACAGATGGCAGGTTTATGATCTTGGTGTGTCTGATCACAAGGTGATATACATTGACATACCCCTCGAGTGTCTATCCATTACATCAGACTTTACATCAGACTTTGATCTTTCAAAGGCTGGGGACCTTTCAAGGTAACTATTTGCAATATCTTACTAAATAATTTAGTTATTTAAAAACACGCCTAAAATTAATCAACAAATAAAAAAACAGCATAGTCAGCCACCCAGGCTATAAAATAAGCAAAGTGGCTTCTTAAATACGATCTGACGATAGAATAATGACAACACCACATATATTATTGTATGTACTGTATTACATTTATATGGTATTTTAAGGCTTGAATTTTACATATTCCCCCTACACTTTGGAGTTCAGTCTGTACTCCAATCTGTGCAAAGCTTTGACAAAATATTCGAAACAGTAAATAGCGCAAATCAATAAAAAAATTTATGTACCACAGTATAATGAAGTGTTTTCATTATTCGTTCAGATATCTGTAGGTCTACACCCACTGAAGTGTAAAAAATCACCTCTAACTGTACCATACAAATACACATTTGTTGTTGGAGAGAGACAGCTTGCCTATTCATTGTCAACAATGCTCATGTCACTATTTGCGTGAGCCGAGATTTAGGACTTATTAAGTCAATACAATATTAAACATGTTAGGTTTTATCGGAAAATCTGACAGCTAATACTGAACACCAAACAATCAAAAAGACCGGAGCATTAACTCTAGCAACAGTCTTATGACTCTTCTGACACTGGAAATCTGTCTACAGCAGTGAAACAGCTTAAAAAGTCATTTGGTCTTAGGCCTGCATTGCTGACACAGCGATCCCCACAGTATACAGTAAGACCGAAAGCAAAGTCATACAATCACTGTTAGAACAACATAATCCTTTACAAGAAAATAAAAGATTCATCAAGATGCATCAATCATTGATTAACAATTGCATTGTCGCCCTCTGAAATATAATTTAACCAAATCGTGAGTTTTCTAGCTATTCCATCCCCTATTTGAGACACTCACTCATGTAGCCCCAAACCATGACATTTCCACCACCATTCTTGAATGTAGGGAAGACACATTTTTCCTTGTTCTCCCCATCTGATTGCCACCACACACTTGGAACCATTTGGACCAAACAAGTTTATCTTGGTCTCATCAGACAACAGTTCATGGTTCCAGTAATCCATTCATATTTATGTAGAACAACACTTTTTTTTCAGATCTTTAGAGAGTTCTTTGCTAGAGTTTGAGAGCAATAAACCACGTTTAATGCACCTGCTCCCCAGTCACAATTGAGACCTTGTAACATTAACGAGTCACATGATACTGGGGAGGGACAATGGATAATTGGGCACAATTTTTCCATTTTTGCTTAGGGTTGTACTCACTTTTGTTGCCAGGAATAATATTAATATACATTAATAGCTGTATGTTTAGTTATTTTTGAGGGCGCAGAAAATTGATACTGTTAAATAAGCTGTAGACTAACAACTTTACATTGTTTCAAAGTTTGATATCTTCAGTGTTGTCCCAGGAAAAGATATAATAAAATAGTTACAAAAATGTGAGGGGTGTACTCACTTTTGTGAGATACTATATATACCTATATTCTCTTGGTGCTGGAAATATGTAACATTTCATAGTTATTCATTGAGGCTTATTTGTCTGTGCTTCACATAACAGCTTACCATAGCCTACACCCGATCCACCTTTTCTTTCAATGCTATGGCTTTTCTCTAGACTACATCATAACTTTTGTTACACAATACACTAAATAAAAGAGCGGCAAAAAAAATGTTCTTGTATTCTTGTGTTTAATTATGGCACCAAACACCTGCTCAATTTAGTTTAAAGTCCCTCTTAAGAACAATTGGAAACCTGTAAAAACAATGATTTGAGTGAAATCGCAAAACATGATGTCAGTGTGTCAAAGCAAATGTTGAATATTAGGGATATTAAGCAGAAGGTGGTAGATAGGTTGACTTAGTTGGACATTTTGCAGCCAAATTTGGCAAGCAGTACTTTCCGGGGATAAGGAGCTTCAATCGTCATTGGTCGGTTAGGTAGAAGCCACACCTCGTCCAAAAAAATCCTTGCCTTTGTATGAGCCGCTCTATTTAGTGTCTCCTAGGACAACCGCAGAGGCCAAATATGAGGTTCGACTTACACGTATATGGTTGGAGGCTGAAGTAGGAGAAAGCTCGACAGGTTGAGATGAAGCTAAAGCTTGCCATAAGGAAGATTGAGGTGGAGCATGAGAAGGAAATCTGTTTCCAAAAGTTGGATCTTAGTGTGGTGAAAAGAACAACGATTGATCGGATGCATGATCCAGTAGAAGCCATAGTTCCCATATATTTTTCTGTGGCTCTTCCTGAATCTTCTCCATTATTTTCCAGGAGCGCTAGCGTGAGTAAACACATTAGCTTAACCCCCTCTCCTTTTCAGGAGGATGCGATGGATGTTTATTTCCCTACCTATGAAAGGATTGTGATAACGTTAAATTGTCTCTTTTACTGTACAGCATGCACAGTCAGTTAAGAAAGACAACACATTCTTTTCAAATGATAAATGTTCTACTTCTCTGTTAATACCCATGATGATAGAGCCTGTATTTAAGCCTTTTACATTTATGGGTCACGTTTTATCCCAGGAACTGTGGAAAAGCAGCACATCCCCAGCCTGAGGGACACAGGTGCAGCCCAGTCTCTCATTTTAGATTCAGCGCTGTCTTTTCCCCCGGATAGTTATTGTGATAGCGATGTTTTACTGCAAGGTGTTGGAATGGGAATTGTATGGGCACAGTTAAACAATTTTCTGATAGAGTTACCTGATTGTGTGAGCCAAGGGAGAGTCACTGTCCATTCTCTGATACTGCCTTTGTTAAATATGATCCTTTGTCAGCCAGTGATCTACCGGACATCTAACTCCGCACCTTCTGTATCAGACAGTGGAAGGGACTACATGTATGTAACCCACGAGATACTTGTGAGCGCTCAAAAGAATGATGATATGTTGAGATAATGCTTTGCTTTAAAATGTCTGTCAATCCAGAGTCAGTCAAGTCCTCACACGAGTATTATGTAAAAAGCGATGTATTGATGAGATCTCATGATGAGATAAGATATTCTTATTCTGTCACCACTTGAAGTGGTGTGTAATGGTGGTGAGCCATTTGAATGCATTTTAGTTGATTGCGTAAGACCATTGCCAAAAACCCGTTCTGAAAATAGTTATCTTTTAACAATTACATGTGCTTCTACCAGATCTTCAGAGACCATTCCAGTTCATAACATAAATTTTTGCATGTCTGTGAAAACTTTGGTCAAGTTTCAAACATTCAAGACTTTCAGGTTGCTGAAAGTCATTCAGTTGGACCAAGGTTAAAATTGATGTCAGGAGAAATTGCTGAATTATTGAAAGACCTTGCTATAATTACAAAGTTTTAACTATGTACCATCCTGAGCCACAGGGAGCATTAGAACACTTCCATCAAACCTTCATGTTGTGCATGTTTTTGTCTTGAATTTTGTAAGCAAGAGAGTGACTATCTATTTTAACATAAACTTGCCAGTCCTCATTTCAGTCCCTGGTCGTCTCATTGCCTTTGGGCTGCAGAATGCGTCCATGTCATTCCAGTGACTAGTGATCATTCTGTCGAATGTACCAAAATGCACAGCGTACCTGGATAATATGATGGTTTGCACAGAATCCTGGGAACAGCACTTGTTAAAACTCTTATTCACTTAGGTAAAAGTTAAATATTAAACAATGTGAATTCAGAAAACGTGTCATTTCCTACTCAGGCAAAGTTGATGCAACAGGTCAGGTGAAACAACGTGATCTGAAAATTCAGGCTGTCCTGAACTTTCTTGCCCCCAACAATATTAAATGGAAACTTTGGAGGTTCCTTGGCATGGCAAAATATTACCAGTGTTTTTTAGGAACTTTTTTAGTGCAAGTGTGCTCCCTCAGAAAATGTGTAGATGTCCCTTTTGTATGGTCCTCAGAAACCAGGAGTTCTTTCTCTGCAGTTAAAATCTTGCTAAGTAAATCCTCTTTGTTAGCAGCACCAGTCTTTGATCGCGCCTTCAAGTTAGCGGTTCATGCCTGTAAGCGTAGGTGGTGGGGTAGTACCCATTCAGATTAACTGCTAATTAATTATCCTGTTCACTTCTTTTCAAAATAGTTTCTCAAACACCAACTGGCCTATAAAACGCTTGAGAATGAGACCCTGGCACTGTTGCTTGCACTACAGCATTTTGAAGTATACTTGGGCAGTAATAGAGAACCCATTCGTGTTTTCACAGACCACAACCCGTTGCTGTTCCTGAACAGAATGGTAATCACAAATCAATGTTTTATAAGGTGGGCACCAATACTGCAGGGTTACAGTCTTGAAACTGACAATTTGGTCGTTGATGCTCTCTCTCTTTGGAGTGTATTTGGTGGCTCATTGAGAGACTTGTGTTATGCAAATTTGGTGCTGTTGACTATCTTAGTTCATATTGTATGTTACTGTCATCAGTTTACTCAGACCTGGTTGCCCTATTCGCTATATTCACTTGGAACTGCAATTATATAAAGAAAACACTTCACAGTTATTCATTAAGACTTGTGTCATCTGTGCTCCATACTGCCAGCTTATTATAGCCTACACCCAGTCCACCTTTCCTTTTAATGCTACGGCTTTCCCCTAGGACAGACTAGGTCATAACAAAAATCATACATTCTGTTCAGATGTCCTTTGCCTTTGTATTGTCCTTCCTGACTGAGGTTTGCTTTTAAAACTTAGAATTTGATAAAAATTATATTATATGAGGTTATCTGGTATCTATGTGCATTCGGCCCACATCACTGTTAATAAACTCAAAGTCTATCCTTTTAAAAATTAATTTCATATGGACCCCCGCCCAAAATTTAAAGTAGAAAAATCTCTGAATTAAGTATTTCCAAAAGCATTATACAGGCATACATGCAGTAAATCAACCATACAGAATAGATTCTGACACATACTAAGTATTCCTTTCATTTATCAAGTAGGACTAATCGAATTAAGTCTTTAAATATATCACTAGTGTCTTGTTTTGGCACATTGGTAGTGGGGGAGGAACAGAACCCCTGGCCTGTTCTAAGCACATGATCCTCATAGATCAGGCCGACAAGATCTCAAAAAATGAGCACATTCAGAACTTAAAATGAGCCAACATTTTTATGTAAACAAAGACCAGGAAAATGAACTGACTCACTCATTTCCTGTTTTATCAGATGAGAGGTAAACTACAGGAGAAGAAAAATGGCCACATTCATCAGCAGTATGTTATATATATCGCTATCATTTTGACAACCTGGCATTGCTAAACCCTGGGAGGTGACATAATATAATGGCATTGGACCAGTCCTAGATCTGGTGGCATTTCTTGTTAAGTCAGCTACATGACAAAGGGGGCAGGGTCACGAGTACAATAGAATTCAGTATAGAAAGTGTCTCAATTCACAAGCCAATACCATCTTCACAAGGGAGGATTTATGACTAAATCTAACATGGCTGTCCTCTTGGGAAATTAAGTGATGAGAAGACATCCGTTAGCAAACAAGAAAAATCTTCATATAACACCAGCCCTACTCAGTAGCTATGCAACCTTGGTCAAACTCACTTTACTGGTTTTTTTTCTCCATTTTCTTTCACTAAAAAACAACAAACCAACCACAATATTTAGTTACCAAAACAAAAAAGCCCTTCCACGGGTCAACACATTTAAAATAGAAGCAAGAAGGAGGAATTCTAGATTTATTTATTGATAGCAAAATAGGGAATCTAAATAAACACAAACTAAGGGTTCACATGGCCCTGTTCTGAACTTTGTCATGAAATGAGGAATGTTCTAGATTTCTGACCATTAATTTAAGCATTAATTCGATCTTTAAAAGTCCTGAAAGCAGCAAAAATGAACAAGATTTAAAAAGAATCTGCCTGCTTCTGGATCTAACATTTTAAAATTACAAAGTACATCCTATCAGAATTAAAGCAGGGGCAACCTGGTACAGAACATTGCGTCATCAGAGTTGCTGGACCGCATCCCTTGAGGATCCCCTATGTTAATTACTGTAACTAGAAGCTAACTGAACTTTACATGGTTCTCCAAAGCAAACTTTTTTGCTGTGCTATTTTACCCTTTTTAAGATGCTAAATTCTACCTTGTGCTGGAAAAATCTGTGCCTTGGCAATATGCAAGGGCAATTTGAGTTCACCATATACTCATGCTAATTGGAATCCATTTCAAAGTAGTTCCAGAATAAGTCCAGGTTTGTGCAGGAGCCTGGAATTAAGAAAAGTGTTATGAACATTTAATGAGAGCCTCTTTCATACAAACTCTCTAATTACACTGCAATCAGCAGATACTGTAATTATATGTTTCAAAGTTTTTTAGAGAATCAAAGAAGAGCAACTATAATGCTCCAAAAGAACTTAAGTGGATCAAAACCAAGAAGAATATGGGCTTTACGCTCATCAAACATATCTGTCTGAATGAACTGGTTAGAAGTGATAGATTTTGATGCTTTGCTTCATTTTATCTTTTAAATACAGCCACTGCATGCCCAAAGTATACAAATCCCCACACTTATGAATGTTCAGCCATCAGCATTCTGTAGGCAGCATCCCGTAAGCACTGATGAAGGATTAAAAACATAGACTGTGCAACAATAGATGACCTGTTGTCACTGTCTTTCTATATTGCTCAAAAAAAATTATGGGATATTTCAAAAGCAGTGTATCTACAACTTTGCATAGTTGAATAGTTGAAGGTTACAGTGCACATGGTGAATAAACACAGTGAATGAAAATGTAGCATTTTGGAAACACCCAGGATACACAGATATGTGAAATATAAGGATATTTTTAATTAAAATATGCCAATAATCTTAATCTAAAAATAAATGGTCCATCACTGTATCTTCCAGCATAGCCAAAACATATGCCAATGTCTGGTCAGTTCATTTAATTTGTTAATAAACATCCTCCATTCCCGCATTTCAGGCCTACAACACATGCCAAATAAAGTTAATCGGACGAAATTGAAATATCTCAGGTTCATACCGTCTGTCATAATATAAAGGTTATAATGTAAATTATATGTAAATATTCAAATTACATGTAAAGATCACTATGTCGTTTTTATGTTTGCATTTTCCATACCATAATTTTTCATATTTGCATTTTCCATACCATCCTAACCCTTTCTAATTTTTGGTTGTACCTACCTCTGTATTCTCCAACTTTGCAAGATGTCACTGTAGCCCTAGGTGTTGTAAAAAAAAATCTCTGGATGAGGGATTTTTTCTTCTGACCACATTTACTTCAATGAAAGGTTGCATTTTTCTCATTTTTCAGAGTAAGTTAATTTACCAGAGAGTGATTTTATGATAACTCATTTTAGTCATCTTTACCAGGTGTTGCATTGATTGTGGAGGGGGCTGTAGGTTGACTAGGTTATTCCACCAAACTGCCAAGTAAATCAATTATTCAGCGTATTACAATTAAGCTTGTTCTATAACAATATGAACCTCTGGCAATACAGAACCGCATTCTCAACATCCTACACTCACAAATCCCTTGGCCAAGGTTTGTTATCTCTGTGCAGCATTACCTACAGATTCCTATGGCTTCCAATCACCCTCACATTGCAGTAAGTGACCGCAAGCGATTAGAAGCGAGAGTGAATGAGGGTCAAAAAGAGAGAAAATGGTGCAGTTATGCATTTCAGAGGTTCTTCCAATCATCTGTCACCAAGTCCAATCTGTTCCTTATAAGGCAAGGCCATTCCCCTCATATTTTCCAAACATCACATTGTTATCAGATCCAGTTTCGTGGCCAATTACCCGTCTGGCATGCTGTACTCTATAGCCTGCATATCTAACTTCATAATACATCACCACCTAAAGACCAGCTATGCAGTCAAGCCTGAACCTTAAAGAAAACTGCCTCTTTCATACTGTTCACATATTCATTTATGTTATTAATATATGCCATCATAGTTTCAACAAAGATCAAGAGTCTCTTCTTTAAGAGAACGGTACTTATGAACATCAATAATGTTACATAACATGTTCAAATCATCTGGTTCCGCTAAGTGAAAGCGCACATTAATCATAAGAGTTTTCACTTAGCAAAGCAGTTCCCATTCTCCTGCCTATTTTCTGGAACAGGTCTGTCCACAATCCCACAACAGAAAATATATGAAAATGCAAGTATGCCTGTGACTTGCAACAGCACACCATGTATGTTTTAAAAAAAGAGCAAGGAGAAAATTCCAGCCAAAACTAAGACTATGCTACTATAACCTCAGAAAATGGGGAAATAAGTACATATAACTCATAGCATGTAAATGTCATAAATTCAGGTCCTGGATGGCTGGAGGTAGAATTTAGCCTCTTTTTAGAAATGTACCTTAAATACCAGATTTCCTTGGTGAGTAACAGCAGAGACAAAAGTTAGCTCTGATAAAGTCTTGTCATCCTGATATGAAATCTGAGATTGCTATCATAGATTAGGTGGAACTAAAGTTGTGGTTTTAATATAAACAAAACTATTAGGGTATATATAGTGTAACAAACGAGTAATTAAGTATTGCGTTTTGTGCCTGTATTATTTGTGCCATATAAAAACCTGTAAAAAGAGGTACAGATAAAGCTTACTGTCCAAATGTACCTTAATTTGAACTGCAAACATCTGACTAAAGACCTAAATGTATATTATTTATTAGCAATGCATTTTCTAGCCAATCACAACATCTTCAAAATACTGTACGTATACAGAGATATTTAACAGTACTTTGTATTTAAACGACTACACTGCTCACAAAAATTAGGGAAAAAGACAAATATGTCTATTTTTGTCAGCAGTATATTTATATTACAATAGTTGGCTAATAGCCCTCTGATGGTTTGCAAGTAGGAGGGGACACGTCCTCAGTACCAAGAAATGTCAGTAGAACTGAGAGTAGAACACTCAGTTTAGAACTTAATTTGTCTGACTGAATTATTAAAGTTGCATTTTGTTTGGCAGGTTTAAGTGGTTCAGACAGCTGCCTAGTTAACTAATATGACCCATATGCTGCAGTGGGAGTTTGGATAGTAGACTTTGACTGAATGGCATGCAAACCATTCGTCCATTGCCTCACCAGAGGTGCACTATGAACCAAAAACTCCTGAAAGCTGTTACCAAATCATGTTTGATGGTCTTTGTCTTTGTCAGGTTTCCAAGTCTCAGGGTTCCTCTGTTCCCTGAAACTGGACCTGTACTAGTGCAACCAGAGAAGGGGTGACCACCCATGTTACATCCACATTTTTTTAAATTATTGTGGAAAATAAATATTAATATGAAAACTTGCTTAGCTTAGCACTGTAGGCTATTTGGCTGCATTGATATTTCTTAAAATATCACTAGATCAAATTTCAAGGTATATCATTTTTGTTAGCTTGACACAATTAGGTGCCATAATATCTGTTTTATGCCTAAAATGTAGTTATATAATTACTTTATCACGTTCTAAGCAAATTTGCTTTGACGTGTATTTAACAGTGTAAACAATTTTTGGGTGAAAAATTAAGTCGTTCTGCTCATGGTCTAAAGCTACCAGTATGTCTGTAACTACATCCTGTTCTGCATCACTTGTTTTGACCTCACATTGCTAAGAATAAATGATAAACACCATTGAAGGAGGCACTTATACATTTGAGAAACCATGACCACGAACAAACACAATAAACAAAAAGCATGGCAGCGTCACATCCAGTGGAACCAAGCGCATCCTTACTAACGCGTTAATGTTACAGCGTCAATGCAATAAACAATCATCACAAACTTTAGAAGAAACTTTAGAGGCGCGCACAGATTAACCAAATCAGTTAAAACTGTAAACTTACCAAGAACTGAGTGGCGATCTGGACGAGTTCTATCCTTTAAAAGCACAGCGTTTCTCTGCAGGCTCCTCACTTCTGAAGAATGTACAGTAATCAGTGATAGAGCTCAAATACTCTGCGCAGAGAAAACAGCTTCCTCAGACTCCTCCCTTCCACTGGGACTGAACAGGAAGCTTATAGTGTTCACATTACAGGGCTACACCCACTATTTAACTCGTAACTGTTCTTAATCAACAATAAAAATCACATCAAATATATGAATCCTCTCTCTGAATTCATTTAATTAACCTGGTATTTTGCTCACTTTCCATACTCAATCCAATCCAGGGTCACTTAGGGATAGGGCCAACCAGCATCACAGAGCACAAGGTGGGAACCATCGCTAGACAGGGCTTTAGTATAGCAGGGCAAATGCAAACAAACACAGACAGATACACACAGACCTACTCATGCAGGTACAGTTTAAAAACAGTAATTGTCTTAATGCTCGTATTTGGAATGTTGGAGGAGATTGTCAAAAAGGAAACAGTAAGTTATTTTATTGTTTATTTGTTTAGCTAAGAATCAGGACACCTTGTTAAATCATTGAATTATTGAATTGTCTGAATAGTCTATTTAGTCACATATGTTCTGTAAACGGAGTTTTAATAGCTACTAAGCAGTCTTCCTATGGTGTTGTCTTCATATCATAATAAATCGTTTCAACTGACATAATGTTTCTGTTGTTAATGCTGTACGGACACCTCCACTTTTGGTTTTCAAAAACGGTTTTCCTTATTTTGGGGCAATAAAAAGTTCTACAAGCTAAAAATCCATTCAGATCTAATTTATCCTTATGGGAATATTTGGACCTTATAAAATAATAAACCTGACCCACACATACACATGCACACACACTGATAGTTATTAGCGTAGCAAAAAATTATCTTTCACATACTGACTAACTAAGTCAAGTCAAATCAAATTTATTTTATAACATATTTTTCAATGGTGCATTGTCCCAAAGAAGCTTTACATTATTCCATTATCCTAAAAGGCCAATCTCAAACTGAGCAAGCCTAAGGTGAAAGTGGAAAGGAAAAACTGCCTAAATGTTGAGGAAAGAAAAGTTGGGAGGACTAAAACTCAAAAAGGAAACATTGGGTGGCCTAGAAGTTAATTGAAACAGTTTGTATTGTATTTAAGTTTGTATTAGGGCAGCACGGTGGCACGGTGGGTAGCCACTCTACCTCAATGCAAGAATTTCCCGGGTTCAATCCCAGGGTGGAGTGGCTTGGGTCCTTTCCGTGTGGAGTCTGAATGTCCTCCCCATGTCTGTGTGGTTCTACTCTGGGTACTCCGGTTTCCTACCAGAGTCCAAAGACATGCATGTTAGGTTAATTGGGGACTCTTAGCCCTTATTGTGTGTGTGTATGATGAATTGGCACGCCACCCAGGGTTGTTCCTGCTGTTGTGTAAGTTGGGCACCGGCTGGCCCGTGACCCCATGTGGATGAATAAATGAATTAACTTTACATAAATACAATTAAGTTAGTAATAACTATTAAATTAAATAATGTAAAAGACTTAAGATATTGAGCAAGAACGCCTTGGAGGCACATGATAATTGAATGATGGAGGGAGTTACTGCACACTGTATGGCCCGGTGGGACTGGTTTCTGTTCATAAAACCACTAGAGCGTTGCCAAAGAAGAGCAACATCTACAATCCCTGACAGAAGTTTTGTCGCTCATCTATGTTGTAGAAACAAAAGCTTATAACCTGACTTTAAATTCATCCATTGATCCCAAATGAGGTTTAATTTACGAAAATAAATTTGCTTCACTGCAGAAATATTAATCATTTAATGATCACAGAAAGG